>JANZLB010000007.1:4561400-4573471 GCA_026167865.1 Notarius quadriscutis
TTTTTTTTTTTCCCTTGTAAACAGGGAAAAGTTATGTTGGAGAAATATTGCACAAGAGCTTCACAGATCCATGTATGCAGTGTTTCTAAAGAGCCAAATCTAGTGATTTTTTAGCAACTGTCCTGAACTCAATAAGGCTCACAATAAAGCTGGTTGTTTTCAGTGACAAATCACAGATCATCAATGTTTCTAACAACCAATCACTGATCACCACTGTTTCCAAAGGTCAGTTAAGTTTCACAATAACTAATCACCCATCACTATTTTTCCAAACAACAAATAACTGACCACCATCATTCCCAACAGACATTCACTGATCACCATTGTAGCCAGTGGCCAATCTCTGACCACCATCATTCCCAATGTCCAGTCACTGATCACCGTCATACCTAATGGCCAATCACTGATCACCATCATTCCCAATGACCAGGAACAGATCACCATCATTCCCAATGACCAATCACTGATGACCATCATATCCAATGACCAATCACTGATCACCATCATTCCCAATGTCCAATCACTTCTCACCATTGTTTCCAATGACCAATCACTGATCATCATTTTTCACAATGACCAGTCACAGATCACCATCACTCCCGATAGCAAATCAGCGATTACCATTTTTTCCCAACATCCAATGACTGATCATTATTGTTTCCAACAACCAGTCAATGGTCACCATCATACCAAATGACCAATCACTGGTCACCATTGTTCACAATGACCAATCACTGATCACAATAATTCTGAACAACCAGTCACAGATTAACATCATACCCAATAACCAATGATTCATCACCATTATTCCCAGTGACCAGTAACAGATCACCATCATCCCCAATGGCCAATCACTGATCACCATTGTTTCCAACAACCAATCACTGATCACTATCATTCCCAATGACCAATCACTGATCATCATTTTTCACAATGACCAGTCACAGATCACTATTACTCCCAATGACAAATTGGTGATTACTGTTTTTCCAAACATCCAATGACTGATCACCATTGTTTCCAGCAACCAGTCAATGATCACCATCATACCAAATGACCAATCACTGATCACAATCATACCTAATGACCAATCACTGATCACCATTGTACTCAATGACTAGTCACAGATCACCATCACTCCCATTAGATTAGGGATAAAATGAGCTCGTGTTTAAAGTCGTTCAAATTCTGTAAAGCTGCTTTGCGACAATGTTTATTGTTAAAAGCGCGATACAAATAAACTTGACTCCCAATGACAAATCAGTGATTACTGTTGTTTCCAGCAGCCAATCACTGGTCACCATTGTTTGGTTTATCTTTACAGTAAAAAAGTGAATCTGTCCTTGTATAAATTGTGCCTTTTTATGTCATGACCAATAAACAAGTTATAATCTATGACTTTATATTTGGATAAAACTCTACACGACTATATTCTTGCAGCACGTTGACATTCAAATATTCATGATGATTCAATGAATATGCAAATGAGTCCCTGACGTCCTCTGAAGACTTCGAGCACCTTTTAGCTTTTTGAGCAGTCGTTCCGCTGAACAGTTTGTCATGCTGCATGTGGAGGATGTGGAAAATGTGTGCTGTGAAAGCGTTAATGCAAATAGCCAGGCGGTGTAAATCAGAGGCCAGCCGCAGCCCAGAGAGAAAATAGTGTAATAGTTATTGCGAAATGAAGTGGCTGTGAGATCAATACGCAGCTATATCTCACTCAGATGGAGAGACATGAGGGGCTTGGAGCAGGGGTCCTCACTGTGGCATCCAGAGGGCACTATAAATCTGTCCCTGTGTGTGTGTGTGTGTGTGTGTGTGTGTGTGTGTGTGTGTGTGTGTGTGTGTGTGTGCACGCAATTTGTAATCATACATAAACCTTCCTTTAGAGAATGTACGGCCAAGTACTACCTTTTCTTTTTCATTTGTTTTCTAATAGTGCAGTGAATCATCGTCTGAGCGTTTATAACACATTTATAAGCATTATTTTTTTGTTTTTTGAGAGGCTTACATCAAAACTCAGGATTCTTTTTGTACGGTTTTGTGTGAATTCATCTTAAACAAGAGAGAGCAAGCCTCAATGATCATCATCGCAAGACAAGTCAAAGTTGCTATATGTGATTTTTGTCCTCATTTCGTAAGTTAACATTTTTTAATTTGTTTTTTTCCTAAAAAATGTGACATCATTGGAGCGAAATATCAGTAATTATTATCCATATGTTCTAAATGTGTTCTATTCCCTTCTGACCGCGAGTTGGCCAAGTGGTTAGTGTGTCCGTCTCTCGATCGGGAGATCGGGAGTTCTACTCACGGTCGGGTCATACCAAAAACCATCATAAAAATGGTACCTACTGCTGTCTGGCAAGGCGCACTGCAATACAGATGCGAGTGGGGAGTCAAACTCTCACGGTTACCAGACGACACGCCCCCCCACTATAACCCTAGCTATGTAATAGGCAAGAGGGCTATGAAACGGAGATTGGTGCTGTCCTATGTGTCACATGGCATGGGAAGGGACTTTGACTATTCCCTTCTACCAGGTTTCATTCATTTGGTTTGTTAGCATGCAATATCGTTAGCATATTGCTCATCCTATGTGTATTACGTCACTCTATCCAATGGAGAATGAGCGTTGAATATGGTTTACGATATTGCACGGTCGTCAAGACATCATGACGTCACACATCAGAGACGTAAAATTTCCATGCTAGCGAGCGACTGTGACAATTTGTAAACAAACACTGTTTGTTACCAGGTTTGCTTCGTTAAATATGGAAGATTTTGAGAGAGTTTTGAAAAAGAAAGATGCATTGAACACCCAAAAGGAATGTGTATGTATAATAATAATAATAGCTGTATTTTTTTTTCATGGTATATCAGATATATTCCATTCAGCTACTCGTCTTCGATTCGTTCATTTAGCATCATGCAAGCTGAATGGAAAATATCTGATATACCATGAAAAAAAGCCAGCCAATATTATTTAAATATATTACTCAGATCCACAATGTAGTTCGTATGAAAAATGCGAGTTTTTCAACAAGAGAAGATAAACTTCATCGATTTCCTCATGAGTCACAGATAGAGATTTATGTCATGGTTTTGGTTCTCCATGTCCCAGAAGGAGCTTGGATGAAAATACGAGTGGCGTATTTCCCAGTAAAACACTCGTGTCCATATAATATATATCTCACTGTGTTTCTTCATGGCGTTGCCCACTCGGGTGGAACGATCTATCTTTTGTTCATCTTTATTGCAATATTAGCTTTAGCAACACTGATATTCACTTTTTTTTCTTTAATTGAAGTGAACAATGAGATTTCAGTTGATAAAAACTTTTTTCCACAACTTTCCAAGGTTTTTTTTTTTTTTCATTTTTGTGCTTCACTGAAAAGCAGATGCGAATCAGAGATGGTGGAATGAAACAACAGTAAAAAGGCTCATACGGGGAATATTGTATGTAGTTAGTAAGTTTGGATCTGTTTGTTTTTTGTGTGTTTTAGGCCTGTGAGGAAAACGGGAAGAGGACTCACAGGCAGTTCTTCTGAGCTGGTAAGTCTGCGTGAAGAAAACGTTAACTTTTACGTGATCTTTACTCTGGAATCTGTCAGAACACTCAGTCATCCATTCTGTTTGGTTTGGGGTTTTATACGCAAAATGTTTCGATAATTAGCTTGATAGATTAATTCATGCGAGCTAGAATGATCAAGACGGTGTTTCTGTATTCGTATGTGATGTTACAGAATGTCATCATAAATTAGCAGCATGCCTAGTTAGCTACAGCTTACAGATTATACAGCTAGCGAGTTCAATAAACAGATAGAGCTGTTTATAATATCATCTTCTGAGTTAAATCCGAGAACAAAGAAACCTTTTGATTTAAAAAAAAAAATTGTCTCTGTTGTTCTTCCAGGAAAAAGAGACACCAAGCTGAAACAAGTAACTAATATGTGTAGCATTTAGCTAATGTGGATAATTAGCCATAGCTTAGCTTCTAGAACTTGTATACTTTTTGTAGAAAACAACACCTCATGGTTGCTTAAACCACAGTACTGTTGAATTCTGGTCAGAAGGGAAGGTTGTTGATTAACTTCCTATCACAGCTTCCGATGACAAGTTTCTATATCAATTAAAAATACGTGATTGTTTCTATGGTAACAGCTCATTCACTGGTACGGCAGACGCTCTGTTAATAATAAACGGGTTAAGAAGGAAAATGTGTGTAATGGATTTTTAAATAGTTATTCCATGAAATCGAGCTATGTATGACGAGATTGAGTGGAATAACTGTTTAATTCTATCTACATTCACTGGATTTTTAAAAACAGAGCATTTTTATTTTTATTCTTCGCAAATTCGATAAATAAAAACTTTATACAAAACGTCCGACAAAATAATTTCCGCTTAGAATGTAAAGAAACCGGCGAAATGACAGGAGCAATTTGTGAAAAAAAATAAATAAATAAATAATAATAATAATAATAATTCTTGAAATATATATATATTTTTTAAAGATACGTTCTTACCATCAAACACTTTTATTCCATATTTTGTTGCTTTTTTTTGTATTTTTTTAGGGTTTTGTTTTCAACTAGAGTTTTTTGGTTCAGCACGACGCTCCACCATTTTATTTTTCTCTACTCATGGTATATGAACTGATATCCTAATAGTAGAGTAGCCAATCAGAGTGCATGATTGCTCATTTCCAGTGAATGTAGACAGAATCAATGTGTTTATTCAGCATTTATAGAAGGAGTCTCCAGTGTCCGAGGTAAAGCAGGAACTTTAAACCGTTTGCACTGAATTGCTGTGGTATAAGAGGAATAAAGTTGTGTTTGATTGTAGTTTAGGAAATACGCAGATGATTAGAGGAAATTGTGTGTGCTGATTCTGATTGGTTGAAAAATTCAGACTATTTCCCGATAATCACCTCAAGCAACTCGGCAAAACGGCGTCCAATCGTTTCATCACTGTAAATGAGGAAGAATTATAAATGATGAGAGAAAACGCTGTTCCTAAAAGCACTAAAGATGCTACAGTACAAAGTTTGGTCTAAAACTATTCAAAGAGAAGGTGGAGTTTGGATTTATTTTATCGATTTCAAAACAAACTATTCAATGTGACTCAGTGTAGATAAGTGACAAGTCTGTGCTGTGCCTTTATTACATTTACATGCTTTTTTGAAGATGATTTTTTAATAATTTTTGAAAAATAATCACCTGTGTATTTATACTAAAACAATTATCCGCCTCAGGCTCAGTGAATATCAGTGAATAATAACCTCGACTTCGTCTCGGTTATTATTCACTGATATTCACATCGCCTTCGGCGAATAATTATTAATTGCAAAATGTGATCATGATTATTATCTTGCGAGGTGTGACACCTTATCATGGGCCTTTATGCATCATCATTGGCTTAGAATGTGAATAAAAATAAATGTTCACATGTTTGATTGTCTTTTGTGCAATAAATAAATAATTGCATATCGCACATACAGCTGTCAACCAACATGATCTGCTTTAATAGGAGCTGCAGACTCAACTAGAATTCAGATTTTGGCAAGATGTCAATGACAAGCTCAGACATAAGAAATGTTTCTCCTACAACCCCATTAAGGTACTGAAGATCACTTCCTGACATCTCTTGTCATGTGAGTTTCCCGGTTTTACATGTGGCGTGGGGCCAGGACTCAAACTCATGTCTCAGAAACAATAAGGTCCAATCATGTTTTTGAGATGTATTTTGAAAATCAATTCAGACCATGTTGATTTTAAAACAGGTCGTCATCCTCGTTCCAAATTTGTTGATCAGATTGTGCATAAATGTAGCCAAATGTAGCTTGTTGGATGGGTGAGTAGGTTAGCAGGATAGTCCATGGTCTCCTCTGAGCTCACAAACACACACATTTGATGCTCAATGTTGAAAAAAATGATGAGATAAATGAATCAATTGCAACCAGCCACAAACACAAACAGTATTTTACTGCAGCACTTTAATGCTTTAAAGTTGTGTGTAAATGGTTGAGTACGTCGAACCAAAAAACCCTTTTTTTTTGCCAGATTTACAAAAGATTCAGAAAGACTGATTTTGTTCATACTTTTATGCATATGTTGAACACCTATAAAGTCTTGACACAGTTCATTTGCATGTAGTGATATCTATAAAATCCAATAAAAGCAAAGCAGAAAGGCAGAAGTGGAAGTTATTTTGACTCACTTCTATACAAAGACAAATACTTAGTAGCATAACAGCAACTGAAAAGGTCAAAGTATAGAGACAAATTACAGAAAAAGTTGAATTCGGGAAAAAGTGATTTAAGTGAGGGGAAAAGTTTGTAGGAAGAAAAATCTACATTGTACCTTTGTAATCACAGAGACCAAAGACAGTGTCTTGCAAAAGTATTTATCCCCCTTGGTGTTGGTCCTGTTTTGTCGCATTTCAAGCTGGAATTAAAATGGATTTTTGGAGGGTTAGCATCATTTGATTTACACAACATGCCTACCACTTTAAAGGCACACATTTTTTTTTTTTTTAATTGTGACACAAACAATCATTAAGATGAAAAACAGAAATCTGGGGGCGTCGTGGCTCAGGTGGATAAGACGCCATACCATAAATCCGGGGACCTGGGTTCGATTCCGACCCAAGGTCATTTCCCGATCCCTCCCCATCTCTCTCTCCCACTCATTTCCTGTCTCTACACTGTCCTATCCAATAATAAAAAAAAAGGTGAAAAAAGCCCAAAAAATATCTTTAAAAAAAAAAAGAATTTTGAAATAAAAAATATAACAAGCCCATACTGTTACACACCTTCAGACTAGTTTGCAAGAAGAATAGGAAAAAATAACACCTGAAACGTGTCATCACTTGATGTCTTCAATCCCTAAATATCTCTTAAGTGTTGTGAGAAGGAATAGCAGCATCACAAAGCCGTAAATGGTTCACTATCCCAACTTTTTTTTTTTATGTGTTGCAGGAATCAAAATTGAAATGTGTTTATTTTGAAGATAGATAGATAGATAGAATCCGTGAAGTAAAACCTCAAATAATGTGCTGTTGTTCTGAGTGCAATACAGCTCATAGATTATTGACAAATCATTGTTTTTACTTGTAATTTCAATATACTGTCCCAGCTTCTGATTTTTGGTTGTATTATTTTATTTATTACTTTTTTAATTATGTTTGAAGGTTTGAGATGAATTTTGTTGCATTTTATGTAAATTAGGCAATTTACTTTTATTCAACAAATTCAGTCTCAAACATTGGACTTACTACATTTTGTGTGCAATTACAACATTTTCATATGCCCAAACCTGTGAGTGATGTGTATGAGTGCATGTGTGCATCTTATTTGAAATGTTTGTTTTCCAATAATCCTCTTTCTCTGAAGACTGATCAAAGCTATGATCAAGGCTCACAAATGTATGAGCTTTGATCACTGATGCTTTTTAGACATGTAATTCTGAGCCAACTGAAGTTGTCCAGCAGGGACTTTGTTTCTGATTATTAAACATGTTCCTGTGTGTTGAACCAACCAAACAAATGCTATGTGTTCCTTGATTTACTAGGGTATAAGGAAATATGACATTAGCATTTTTAACTAATAAATAGTTTCAATAATGGTTTTATGATCTGAACCATACACTTCAAATGGGTCTTCTTTTGGCATTAATGTGGGTCTCTCCATGCTCTTTAGCTCTGAATACATTAAAGTGTCAGGTCAGTGGGTGCATCGTCAGCTATTATCTCATTCAAGGTCATTGGTTACCATAGTAACTCTGTGGCCAGCTCATTATTATTATTATTATTATTATTATTATTATTATTATTATTATTATTATTATTATTATTTCACATTACTGGAGACTGCTTTTGATGCTTATGTGTTAGTATAAGTAGTGGGATGTATTTTATCCTTTCATCCACTTGCAAAATGTATGGTGTATTTTGTTTTAATTCATAATGTTTTTATTCAAACATAGTTAACAGGGAAAATGGAGGCATGGAAAGATATCAGTCCCCATCATCATCTATAAAGATATACCTAGGGAAGCCTTAGGTCTGAAGGGCACTAGCATTGACCTTACATTGATGGCATTGTGACTGTGTCCACTGCAAGCCCCATGACATTTAAAATTTATATATTTAAAATGGCAATGATACCATCTATAAGGCAGATACAAACTTAACATCTACTTGAGGCCCATGGTCTACATACTGTTCCTAGAGTCTGTCTCATTTGCCCTTTTTTTTTTTTTGCCTGACACACACTCATTAATTGCATACTATAGACAAAATATGGTTGAAGAAGTGCAGGACATTTTCTACAGGGAATAAAATGAATCTGAACTTGCAATGTTGAAGGAGTCTGGAACAACAACACAAGAAACAGATACAACTGGGCTAGGTTTTTGAGGGCATGGATTTTTTTTTTAGATTATATGATGCTATGAACTCTGTGTAGTATGTTTGGTGGGCATTTGAATCATTTAGATTTTTGACTAAGAAAACATAATTAAGATGATACAAGAGAACTCTAAGATGATAAAGTTTAAAGATTAAACACAAGCATTCACTTGCAAGTGGTGCATTGATTAGCACTGTCACCTCACAACAAGAAGGTTCTGGTTTTGAACCTCATGGCTGATGGGGGGCCTTTCTGTGTGGAGTTTATATGTTCTTCCCTTGTCTGCGTGGGTTTCCTCCAGGTGCTCTGGTTTCCCCCACCATCCAAAGATATGCAGTTAGGTTAACTGGCTATTCTAAATTGCCCATAGGTGTGAATGGTTGTGAGAAGAAAACCTCTATCATAATCCAGTAGAAGGCAATGAGAAACCACTACTGTAATGCTTCTCTAGAAACTCTGATAGCTGGAGCTGTCAGAACAGCCATGTCACTGCAGTGATGTGCCAAATAGATAGATTCACTTGCAAATTGCTACAAGTTTAATTGTATTAACCACATTTGATTCTGGTTAATATTATGCCAAAAATTTCACCTTCCAATAAAACTGTAATACATATATTTTACAAACAACTCACTTGCTTTTAAATAATGGAACATTTGTCACCAAACTCAGATATGGAAATGCCAATCAGACATCTGATTGAATTAAATGTAGAGCGATATGTCCTGACAATTACATGATTATGATCAAGCATTAAATTCATGAGAATTACCAGCTGGACATTAAGATGGTTGGTGGTGACGTGTGAGAGTAGCCTCTAAAATGGCATGCAAGGATTTTAAAGGTGGTGACTGAGTTCATAAAAAATAAATAAATCAATAAAATTACATAAAAAACCCCACAAGAACCAAGAAGGAATTTTAATAGTTAGGTGTGAATCACTTAATGAATCTGCACATAGTATGAAATGAAAGATTGTGAGGATACACATAGAGTTTGAAGCCATATTAGTAAACCAACCACTTTTATCAATCCTAAAATAAAACATGGAGAAATGATTGCTGGAAAAATAATTGCAGATTTTTTTTTGTTTGTTTTACTTGAAATAACCACAGTAGAGGTTTTTTTTTCATAAATAAATAACTTCTGTTAGGTAAAGACACTTTGAAACAATTAACGTACTCTAGTGTCCAAAGTCATTTAATTGCCTTCATCATTCGCTGATTTGTTGCACATGGACTTCCATGTCATCAATACCTGGGGCCATTTTCTTTAGACAGAAAATGTCAGATATCTCTCTTTTAAGTTTTTGTTTGTTTGTTTTTTTGTTTTTTAACCATTATGAAAAAAAAAAAACAATTTCAGATCTGGGTTTCTTGTACATTGTCTTTTGAGCTGGCCCGAATAAGCAAAGGTTCATGTGCAGAGCTGTGTATAGAGTTGATGGTGGATGCATGATTGTATGTTGTCTTATAAGTATTGTAGTGGTTAAGATGCTCATGCTCAAGAGATGGCAGAGTCAGATGACCCTCCATAGTTGGGCCAGCAGTCATGCAGTCTTCATCCACATTGATGATCTCAATGGTTCGTGTTGGTGCATGGTGATTCTGCTGATGATGCTGTTTGCGCATTTTGTAGAAGATGATCAGCATAACTGCAGCCATTAGTGTGATGGCCACAAAGCATCCAATGATTATCTTAGTGGTCTTCATCACCTCATCTAGGGTGTTGAGAGAGCCATCTCCCAGTGTTGTGACTGGGATGGTGTATGTTTTTTCTGTGGCCTTGGTGGAGACTTGCATTCGGGGTGTTGTTGTTGTGGTTGATGAAGCTAAGGAAGATGTCTCCCACACTCCAGAAGAAGGAGTTGGACCCACTTTCTGATGTACTATGGTGTTCCCTTCATCATTTGATGGCTCAATTGTTTCTACCGTCACTGTGGTAAAATAGCTGAAACTGCTGTTCTCTGTTGAGGAT
This sequence comes from Notarius quadriscutis, assembly GCA_026167865.1. NCBI lineage: Eukaryota > Metazoa > Chordata > Actinopteri > Siluriformes > Ariidae > Notarius > Notarius quadriscutis. The sequence continues at coordinate 4,571,788 of JANZLB010000007.1, forward strand.
ACATTTAGTGTAGCTGAGGCAGTGGTGTTACCTGCTGAGTTGCTAACCATACATGTATATGTTCCTGTGTCTTGCATTGTAACATTTGTAAAGTTTAATGTTCCATCATTTAGCACAGAAATGCGCACCTTGTATGCTCCATGTGTCATGATCGACCCATTGGGGGTAATCCAACTGACTGATGTCAGTGAACTTGCCCGACATTTTAGTTCTGCTGCCATGCCCTCTGTCACATTCAAATCAGTTGGTGGCTCCACAATGACAGGTGCATAACAGTGGAAATAGTTTTGATCCAACTCACCAATGTACCTTCCCTTGTGGCTAGCAGGGGTACTGCAGCGAGCACAACAGCTGGTATTAGCTGGTACTACTTCCTTGAGCCACCAGCTAAGCCAGAGAATGTCACAGTCACAATTCCATGGGTTGTGGTGCAAGTGCACCCTCTCCAAATGATGCAGCGGTGTGAAGAGGTCATGAGGGAGCAGGGTAAGGTTATTATGAGCCAAATTCAGTTCCACAAGTGACTGAAGGTCATCAAAGGCATTCCTTTCAATTGTCTGGATCTGAGCATGCATCATCCACAGTTTCTGCAAGTGGACAAGGCCTTTGAAAGAACCTGGTCGTATAACTGAAAGTTGATTTCCTGACATCTCCAGCTCATCTAAACGTACCAGAGGTGTAAGATTAGGGATTTCCTTTAGATTGCACATGCCAAGGTTCAGGTAACGCAGATTGCTTAGGCCTTCAAAAGCACCTTCTGAAATATATGAGAGCCTTTTCAGCTCACCCAAATCCAGCCTTCTTAATGAGGGCACCCGGTTGAAGGCATAGGATGGTATGCTCTCAATGGGATTATTCCGCAGCCATAACTCCTTTAACTTTGATAGATACTCAAATGCTCCATTAGGTATAGTAGTTAGCCTGTTATCAAAGAGTTCCAGGGTGTTTAAGCTGGCCAATCCATTAAAAGCTCCAATCTCAATGCTACGGATATGGTTCTTGCTGAGCTGCAAGATTTCCAGGTGCCGTAAGTGCTTGAAGCTATCTACCTTGATCACCTGGATTAAATTCTCTTGTAGATTTAAGTACCTGGTGTTTGTAGAGATACCATCCGGTACATCTCGCAGGCCACGCCGTGTACAAATGACCTTACTGAACTGATTACTGCAAGAGCAGACAGATGGACAAGTCTGGGCTCTCACCAAGCCAGCAACCACGAGCAATTGCAAGGCCAGCAACAGTATAAACAATGGGTCAGACAAGGCCCGGTTCCACCTAGGACCTCTCATCATCTGCTGCTGTAGGAAGATGGTCATCTTGTTCAACATTCATTATTCGTAGGATGGCTGTCCACTCTTTGGTGTGCGTTGTAATGGAAAAGCTGGAAGAAAATGAAAGTAGGTTAGTTCTTGGTTAAGTCAAGGTCTCAGTCAAAATTATGTAGGCCATGCTTGCATAGCCTTGATTGTGACAAAACATAAAGCAATAATAATTAGTCTAAAACAGATGTTTTAAATTTAATTTTTGTTTATTTACTTGGTGTTAACTGATTGATTTGAGCCAGCAATGTATGTTTATTACAGAAAATAACAGGTGGGACACATTGAAGAACAAACACTGTATTTAGAAATCACTGTGATTATTGGTAAATAGCATTTGGATTTATATATATATACTGTATATA
>JANZLB010000007.1:4681854-4692081 GCA_026167865.1 Notarius quadriscutis
ATTGGTTAATTCATCTGTCACTTCCTACATAAACATACACTGCCATGGCCTTCTGTCCCGGCAGTGAAGTCCTAACCGATGAGTGAGCAGCTCTAAACTCTTCTCAGCCTCGAGACAACAAACAAAACAATCTCATTGGATAACATGATTTTAATGTTTCCAGGACAGTAACCCTTTCATTTCTGAAGCACATTTGACAGAAAATGAGGCTGAATTAGAAGAGAATAATTATAATGAATGTTTGGGCGTTCTCTGAACGCCTAGAATGCCCTGACGGTTCACCTCTGCCTAAAATACAACTGCACACATCTGTACATTATTCCACAAATGGTCCATACTGTTTCACCATCTATCTTTTATACCTTTTATGTTTTCCTTTATCTGTATGTATGTAAATAAATTCTGGTTGATGTAAATTCTGTTTCTAGGTCACCGGACAGTTATAAAAAGCATTTCACAGCGCATGTCCTATTGTGTATGGTTTTGTGTGACCAATAAAGTTTGAATTGAGCGTGAGGCACATGTCCAGTATCCCATCCTGCCTCATGCCCAGTTTTCCCATATTCACCAAAACACTGATTAAAATAAAGTACTACCTGTTGATGAATGAATGAATGAATGAATATATTCACATGTGGATAAATACATTTATTAGCTCATATTTAAAGTCTTTAATTTTCTGTAAAGCTGCTTTGCGACAAGGTCTGTGGTTAAAAGCGCAATACAAATAAACTTGACTTGACATGTGCGATGCTACAGTACTTCACACATTCTTCAGTATGTCCTGTACTGCCTCCATCAAGCTCGACGACTTCAACATCATTATCCCTGGCTGGCTCTCAAGGGCAACAAAGTTTAATGGGTTTTTCTTTTTACAACATGATGCTTTCAACAAAAAGGAAATTCCAGTTCCCTAAAAAGGAAGCCAAGTCCTGAATCAGAGAGTACACCATACGTCTGCTGTTAAGGGTCTCTTTGCCCATGTCATCTGTGTTCTGTTCCCAGTCAGGAAATGCGTCACCAAGGATGAGAAAAGAAAGTCTAAGTACGTTTTATTGCTCAACACAGAGGGAAATTATCACTCACTCGACATGAATTGCTGTGCTATTACTGACCAATGCAGTGCTTTGACAGGGTTTAAAGTTCTGCTTTCATCATTACGTGTACAAGTTTTTTCTGATATGGGATACACGGAGTCAGGAAAACACCTCCATATCCTCCTAACATTGACAGCATTGCTAACTGTTACTAAACCCTTTCATAATAGTCATGGGGGAAGCCATGGCCCAATGGTTAGCGAAGCAGCTTTGGGACTAAAAGGTTGCTAGTTTGATTCCCTGGACTTGCAGGAATGGTTGAAGTGCCCTTGAGCAAGGTACCTAACCCCCAACTGCTCCCCAGACTGCTCTGGGTATGTTATATGTCGCTCTGGATAGGAGCGTCTGCTAAATGCCATTAATATGCAATGTCGTGGGATTTCTGTATTGGAGTCTCAATTTGCGTCATCGTTTTCTCACAGCCAGGCTCCCGAGTGGCACAAGAGAAAACGTTTGCCAGATTTTCAGAAGATCAAATTTAATGATGGCACAGCCATCCATTGGAGTCTCAAGAGCAAAACTGGCCATGTTCTTAAGGTAGAAGTGATGGCATTACTTTCTCTTCCTTCTCAATCAAGGGTGTCTGTAAGCTCATGCGGAAGAGGGCAGTCAGCGCTTTTCTTCAAAGGAGATTTAAGGTGAAATGACCAGAATTGGGATAAGAACTGTCCAACACATTATTAAAGCCTGGAAGGATAATAGAGAACCAACAACTTCATGGAAAAATTGTGGTTGGAGAAACATCCTGACTGACCGTGATCAGAGATCACTGAAATGTTTGATGGAGTCAAATCGTTGAAAAAAAAATTAACAGTAGAACTCACAGCTATGTTTAATAGTGAAACAAAGATAATTTCCACACTCATAATGTGACAAGAACTCACAGGATTGGGACTAAACAGCTGCGTGTCCATAAGAAAACCACTTGTTAGTGAGACTAATCAGGAGAAAAGGCTTTAATTTGCTAGGGAGCATAAAGATTGGACTCGGGAGTGATTGGAAAAAGGTCATGTGGTTTGATAACTCCAGACTGACCCTGTTCCTGAGTGATGGGCGTGTCAGGGTAAGAAGGGAAGCTCATGAAGCGATGCACCCATCATGCATTGTGTCCACTGTACAAGCCTCTGGAGGCAGTGTGATGATCTGGGGTTGATTCAGTTGGTCAGGTCGAGGCTCAGTGACGTTATGGGGCAATAAAATGAAGTCAGCTGATGATCTGAATGTACTGAATGACCAGGTTCACATCTCATCACATCAATGGATTTTTTTTTTCTTCCCTGATGGCATAGGAATAAAATTAGGGCTTGGATTGTGAAAGAGTGGTTCAGGGAGCATGAGGAATCAGTTCACACACCACAGAGTCCTGACCTTAACCCCATTGAGAATCTTTGGGATGTGATGCTGGAGAAGACTTTACACAGTGGTTCGAATCTCTCATCATCAACACAAGATCTCGGTGAAAAAATGAATGCAACTCTGGACTGAAATAAATGTTGTGACATTGCACAAGTTTATCAAAATTATACCATGGTGAATGCACGCTGTAATCAAAGCTACAGGCGGAGCAACCAAATATTAGAGTGTGTGATTTTTTTTTTTGTTTGTTTGTTTGTTTGTTTGTTTGTTTGGCAGGGCAGTGTATTTCCAATTTTTTTTTCTTTATTTATTGAATTCTTTTTTTTTTTCTCACATTTGCTTTATTAGTTCTTTCTTTTCTGTCACATTTCTGATATTATTATTATTAATTCTGGCTAATATTTATTTATTTATTTTTATCTTCCTGCATTTGCTTTATTAGTTATTTCTTGCTTTCTGTGAATGAATGTGATCCAGTTTAACATCTGGCCACCAGAGTCATCTCCTGAGTGACAGATAACATCTGGGAAGTCTGTAGATATCACACGATACAAGGTCCCTGTCTCCTCTCTCTCTCTCTCTCTCTCTCTCTCTCTCTCTCTAGCTGTCTCTCAGTTCATTCACAACCATATCTACCCATCGATTTCCCATTAACCCCTTCCAGACTGGGTGGATGTTAGTGTTCACACCCAGCTCATTGATTAACCACGAGTCGGGGATCTGAAACAAAGTCAGCATGGTCTTGTAGGAATTTGACTTAATTTGTATAAACTTAGATGGTGATAAATTAGGGTTAGAGGAAAAGTTTCATTCGTATGAAAACAAGACAATTACAAAACTGAAAGCTGAATTTTATGCAATTTCGCAAGTGATCAGATTCATCATTGTTGCTCGCCCTTCTTTCAGATTTGCAATCATTTCTTTCTTTCAGTGTATTTGGGCCTTTATTCTTTGTTATTCTCTCCACCTTCCCTTTATTTTCCATTTTCTTCAATTCTGCAGAGTTTAAATGGTATTTTACTGGGATACAAACATTCTCATTTACCATCAAAGTCCCAATAGACATGATACGACATGTAACCAATCATTAGATTTGATTTAATTTACATTTCAAATATCTACATGTATTTATATTTATTTAAGATATACGATTTATACGTAGATTGGGGTGGCACGATGGTGTAGTGGTTAGCACTGTCACCTCACAGCAAGAAAGTTCTGGGTTCAAGCCCAGTGGCCGACGGGGGCCTTTCTATGTGGAGTTTGCATGTTCTCACCATGTCTGCATGGATTTTTTCCAGGTGCTCCAGTTTTCCCCACAGTCCAAAGACATGCAGGTTAGGCTAATTGGTGGCTCTAAATTGACCGTAGGTGTGAATGTGAGTGTGAATGGTTGTTTGTCTCTGTGTGTCAGCCCTGTGATGACCTGGCAACTTGTCCAGGGTGTACCCCACGTCTCACCCATAGTCAGCTGGGATAAACTCTAGCTTGTCTGTGACCCTGTACAGGATAAGCGGTTACAGATAATGAATGGATAGTTGATGGCTTCTTGGATCACTGACTTTCAACTATGAGGATGGCAGCAGACAGACCCAGGAATTACACTAGATTTTGTTTGCTTTATCAATCTTTTGCCTATTCAACCAATTTTATTTGTTGCCATTAAATTCTTGTGAAAAATGCATGTTAAAAATATAACTGCCTTCATGTATATCACTGCAGGTACTGTACTTGCTAATCCACATGATGCACAGGGTCTCCAAATCCATCCATCCATTATCATAACCACTTATCCTGGGCAGTAGCTAGGTCTTGCTTGGAACCGGCCTAGAATGGAGATGTAAGATGCTTCTTTCCCTCCGCTAGCCTGAGTGTGTACCTTGGGCAAGTGCTAGTATACCCTTACCCTCCCTTGTCAGGGCTATGGCCTGGTTTACCACACACTCACTATTCCTTGTGAGAAAGGCTCAGTGTGCATACCCAAAATGTTTTGGGCAGGTATGGCTCATTAGTCAAGGATGACCACTTACCTAGGGGAAGGAAAACCCTAAACTCAAACCTCTGCTGCCTTGTGGGAGATCCTGTGGATGGAAAAAGGCTTGAGAGTAAACTTGAACAAATCCAGAGCTGGAGTCCCTAAATGGTGGGCAGATGAACTGTACCGGCAACTCCTGTGACCACACAGGTCCTGAACATATTGCTCTACTTTCCTTCAGGGTTCACCTTTGTGGTGGAGTAGGGGGGTCTTGAAAAATGAGCGACTCGGGACTTCCATACACTGTGCGTGATTAGCCCAGGTGTGCCCCGGAGAGGTCGCTCCATTGCTGCCCACATATGTTGGCGGCTAAAATAACACAGGAGAAGGCAGTCACCGGTTATAAGCCCACGTCTGATTGTCGTAGGAAATGGGCACCAGGGTTTTTCTCCATCGGTGGGAGAGATCTTCGAATCTCATTGGTCGGCTACTGCCCACCTAAGCTAGGCAGCCACTAGCTAGTAGGGTGCCAACCTACCACATCCATTTGCCTCAATTGTGTGGTCAAGGCTAGAGCAATACTCAAAAGATGGAATGCACTAGTTCACCAAGCAGTATCCTGTGTAGGGTCACAGGCAAGCTGGAGCCTATCCCAGCTGACTATGAGCGAGAGGCAGGGTACACCCTGGACAAATCATGGCAGGGTTGACACATAGAGACAAACATTCACACTCACATCTATGGTCAATTTAGAGTCACCAACCTGCATGTCTTTGGATTGTGGGGGAAACCGGAGCACCCAGAGGAAATCCACACAGACATGGAGGGAACATGCAAACTCCACACAGAAAGGCCCCCATCAACCACTGGGCTTGAACCCAGAACCTTCTTATTGTGAGGCGACAGTGCGAACCACTACACCACCATGCTGCCAGGTTTCCAAATTGCATGTGTAAATAAGCATTGCAAAACAAAGGTGTGCAGTGTTCCTGGCTGATTTGTCAGTTCTGTGACTAAGCTTCTGAGGAATGTTCTCATGGCCAGCAGGAAGACCTTTTTCATGTGAGTGTTGTTAAACTCATGAACAGCTTTCAGTTTCACAAGCACAGGAACATGTTTGCTGGTGTGTGTCAATACCGATATGGATTCTGATGTCACAATGAATCATCTGTTTAATATTGAAACAATGAGAGGTATAACAGAACATTTTCATTAGCTTATTACCACCAGCAGCTTTGTTGGAGGAGGTTATGTTTTCATCACCATTTGTTTGTTTGTTCCCAATATAACTCAAAAAGGAGTGAACAGATTTGGATGAAATTTGGAGAAAAGGTGGGCCATGGGCCAAGGAACAATTGCTTAGATTTTCATGCAAATTTGGATATGTATGCAGATCCAGGATTTTTTTTTGTCTGTTCCCAACATAACTTAAAAAGTAGTGAATGGATTTGGATGAAATTTGGTCGACAGCTTTAGTATGATCATAGGTTCAAGTGATTTTGATATTGATATTGATAATATGTGGCTTGGCAGAGATATGTGCTCTAATGAGTGCCCTTCCAGTCTGTTTATGTTTTCCTGGTGTTAATAGTGGCCATGAAAAGCACACGTGCATCTTCATAAGGATGGAGTGTTTGTGTAGAAATGAGGGTGTGTTTAGTGGAAATATAGAAAAAAAGTCTCTCACCTGGTTGTGAGTGTATTCTCATATCAGACAGCATATGTGATTTCCTTGTGTATTTATGTGTGCTCACTAGCTTGCCTGCGAGAGTGTGTTTGTGTTTTGTCTTGTGTAGCAGAGTGAAAATGACAGAAACAGAGAAGCGTCTCATCTTTTTTGAGGCATGGCACGCCACCACTGGTCCCAGTGACTGATGCACAGAGAGCCCAAAGGAAGACGCTTCACAGCTGTTTTGTCAGATACAGGAACAGGAAAGGTCAACACAGTAATGTAACAATGGTTCAAGCAAGGTATAAAGTTGTATTCTTTGATAAATTCTGGAAAATGTACAGTGCAAGCTATGGGGAAGAGACATGGTTTATTGGCGCACAAACCTAGCATGGAGAGTTTTCCACCCCCATCTCTTTCCCATAAGTGAGACAGAGAATGGTGAGAGAGAAGGACAGATAGAGATGGTGGTGGTCGAGTGGGTCTGGCTGTTATCTGTAGATGCAGGGACTGGTGTGTCTTCTCTGCTGTTCTAAGAGCACAATAGAATCCTAATCCCATTCCTGATGTAAGATTAATTCTCAAGACCATGAAAATATTAATTCCAGCCAAGAGCAGGGGAAGCAGAATAACATGTCAAAACACTGCGATAAATGAAGAACTACAGCATGGAATGATGAACTTGCAAACTTTCAAGTCATACCATTTTTATTGCTATATTATTTTCAAAATAGGGACTAGCTTTCTTATCCAAGCACAGCTCTCACTAATGAATTATTTTTATAACTGTTGTTTTTCACAGATTTCCCTATTGCTTAAGGTAATATATGAAGATTTGAATATTTTACAATAGAAAAGGATAGATGTTCTAGAAAAAAAATCAGACTTTCCCCAAATTAAAGGTTGTATGGTGCATGACTAGAAAATTCCCTGTCATAGAAATTTACACAGGTAGTACTTACTACGATCTTGGGTGTATACGGGGGCTAAATTACCATTTTAGAAGTGGAATTTTCATCAATTTAAAATCAGACATTGACGTTGAGTTAATATAAGAAGTTCTGAACACTGATGTAAGAAAAATATGTCGCAATATTTCAGACAGATTGTCTTCTAAATGCTTAATTTAACCAAATACAAGCTGAGCAAATTGCCTAATTGATATTTCAAAAAGGGGCCTAGTCAGTGGCATGTAGTGATTGTGAAGCTGTGTAGCAGTCGATGATCACACAATGTATCAAATTGAAGAGTTAAGTTGATTTTACAAAGATTGTATGAGAATCGATTCACATTCATAATGCCCCATCATTTTTCCGTAAAATACGACTACAGTGCTTGGTAATCACATAATCCAAAATTCCACCGAATTTTAACTCCTGGGTGTATGGAATAGTGTTGAAGCTACTAGATATGTCTGCTTGTAACACCATGTCTGAATATTGCATTCATAGACACCATGGGAGATTGGGATCACACACACAGTCAGACTGTAGCTTTAATGACTATGCCCTCCCTATGGCTTTTTCACAGGATGGTGTCAATCTGGCAGGGTTTCAGATTCCTCCTGGCCTGTGATGTGTTACTAAAGCCTTGAATGTTGGTCCAGTGAATAATGACAAGTAGAAGGTCCTCGATGCAGCTGTGTCCTGGATGTTGGAATGAGGAGAGGCTGCTTGATGCTTTGGCATGGATCTGAAAGTTAGACAGTGCTGTCCTGCATCATTTTAGAGATGCAGAAAAAGGAAAAATGTATGAGCAAGGATCATGGGTTATTTGAAGGACAGAACCAAAACCTAAGAAATAAGCGTCTGCCTTAAGATATTAACCCCTTAAGCCTTATAACAAGGCAAACTAAAGTAAACCCAGAGTCCAAATCCTGTCACATTCAAACTCTCAGATTAAAAGGTACCAGAATGTACTTTTCCTTGTCTCCGCAATGGTGCGATGTTTGTACCTTTAGTATGTTTTTTGTTTGTTTGTTTGTTGTTTTTTTACCAAGGGTTAGGGTTAAGGGTGGCACAATGGTGTAGTGGTTAGCACTGTCACTTCACCGCAAGGAGGTTCTGGGTTTGAGCCCAGTGGCTGATTGGGGCCTTTCTGTGTGGAGTTTGCGTGTTCTCCCCATGGCTGCGTGGGTTTCATCCAGGTGCTCTAGTTTCCCCCACAGTCCAAAGGCATGCAGGTTAGGTTAATTCTTCCATCCATCCATTATCTGTATCCTGTATAGGGTCACAGGCAAGCTGGAGCCTATCCCAGCTGACTATGGGCAAGAGGTGGGGTACACCTTGGACAAGTCGCCAGGTCATCGCAGGGTTAGGTTAATTGGTGGCTCTAAATTGATGTAGGTGTAAATGTGAGTGTGAATGGTTGTTTGTCTCTATGTGTCAGCCCTGTGATGATCTGGCAATTTGTCTAGGGTGGACCCTGCCTCTGACCCACAGTCAGCTGGGATAGGCTCCAGCTTGCCCACAACCCTGCACAGGATAGGCAGTTATGGATAATGGATGGATGATTAGGGTTAAGTTTTAGTTTAAAGGTTTAAAGGTACATCAGTTCTTCATGTTGTTTATGCACTCTAAATTTACACTATTTTTACATTTTTAGTTAATGAATACACATGAAATGTGTAACCAACAAGGGAAAAGTACCATACAATACCTCTATTTCTGAGAGTGCACCTTTCCAAACCAGTTTTACAAGCAATATAACATTCACTGGATGAAATCTGTCTTGTTAAATTGTTATGCCTCGGAGACATCTGCTGTGAATAAATGCTCCATGCAAAGATTATCAGCAAATTCACATTGTACAAGAGTAGAAGAGTAGAATATTGAGAATTGAGAATGCACAAATTTTGATCAGTGTTGAATTTAAGCACAATTTTATATAACAATTCTTGACCTGACTATGGATAATTCTATATAACATAGGCAGTCAAGAGGCTGGATTGGCTAACTTTTGCTTTTGTATCTCTTATTTTATATCTTTGGTAAGTTAGCTAACTTTCCTGCACACCAATTCTGACAGATTGACAAGCCACATACATTCTTCTAATTCACAAAACTCAATTTGAAGCTGGCAAAACCTCAATTCATTAACTGTACCAAAAAAGAGAACTTGTTTGGGTGAAAAAAAGTGCAAATGTCATTTGTTTGTTTCTCAGCATTTATTTTTACTCTCATTTTCTGGCAATTGGGTCATTTCTCAATTCCCACCAACTAGCGAGCTCTCCTCTATCACATGACAGCTGCCAACTGGGGAAGATGAAGGCTAGTGTTTGCTTTTTCCAAGTTAATATACCATTTCCAAACTACTACTCATGCTTGGGGTGAAAAATTACATGATCTCAGAGACTCCTATGATTGGTAAGTGTCGCTCTGATTGACAGGGGAGACAGATATGGAATCACACCCATATAATTTTACTCTTTCTTCCAAGCCACAAATGGCTGTGGCATCACCAGGATTCAAACTTGTGATCAATAAGACCTTATTGACCTTATTGTTGGGTGTATTATGGCAAAAAGATATGCAGCCATTTGATGGAAGAAAACATGTCACATTGATATTCCAACTATGGAGCACTCTAGTTAGCCTTATATCTGTAGTTTCACACAATACAAACTGCATCTTTCTTCTGAGCTTCTACATCTGGCCATGATGCTGTCAGTCAATGCACTCCATTGAATATCTGGTCATCACACTAATTCAGCAGCATCCTGAGGTCATGCTCAAGGACTTGGACTCGAGTCCGACTTGTGCCCTAAGTTTAAGGACTCATGACTTGACTTGGACTTGAGCACTGTTGACTTCGACTCATACTCGTGCATTAACTGCATTCGGGCTCAGAAATTGGAGATGAGAACTCATGTTTTTTTCTTAATTTTTTGTAACATGCCATAATAATTTGGCATAAGATATTTATAGCTACATTGATTTGTATACTATTTTCATGCAAGTGAATGCACATTCACCTGTTCATACATCATGTTCAGGAACAAACTAACGTTAATGGCACTAAAATGCCTGGAGAGAATGCCCCTAGGATTGTCCACTTTGCTTATACAGACTTCTCATGCAGTGGGAAAAAATGCACTGCTATGTGTTCCATATGTAGAAGAACTATCGAGG
>JANZLB010000007.1:4966128-4983126 GCA_026167865.1 Notarius quadriscutis
AAATGTCCATCCCCAAATCACAACTTAATAAGGCGTGTAGTCTACCGGGTGGAGGCATCCCCATCGACGCCGTTGGCGTCAAGTTCTATCTAGTTTTTAAAGCAAAGGGTCGTCTCACACCAAATATTGACTTTGTTTCATTTATTATGGCTTACTGATTATGGTTTGTAGTATTTTTTTAAAATATTGATCTACAGCATGTCTTTCCATGTGCCTAAGTCTTCTGCACAGGACTGGATATCAAAAATTGTGATTCTGCGTCCACCTTAAGGAAACCTCCAGCCAGTATGTTCATACTGAAATATAGCAAGAACTGAGAACTTAGTGGTTGTGTGCTGCACTAAGACATTGTTAGCACAGCTAAGGGATCAAATTATATGAGCAAATATCTCAAATATAAGCGATCAGATTTTGCTGTTTTCCATCGACGTCATATTCAACGTCATATGAATGAGAAATCCAGTCTAGAATTAATGTTGATGTTGGTGCAAATGCTAGACTCAGAGTCCCAGAATGAAATGCAGGTAGCATTTGCAGAGACTCGGTTTGGCTAGTTATTGATCGACGAGATGACGGCTGTATAAGCGTGAAAACTGAGGCTTTGGAAGCTGATCTGTTTGAGTAGAGTGTACAGATGAGGAAGTGGAGAGAGCTGGACAGACTAAAGGACTAAAGCTCTGCTGCATTTCTTTGTAGAGAATCTATCAGCAGTTTCTTGAACAGCATCATGGGTAATGTGGGAATGCTGTGAACCAAAGTGAAAATAGAAAGTGTTGAAAGAAAGAAAGACTTGTCAGAGTTGAACCATGTAAATGATGACATTATGGATTCGACAGGATTTTTTGCTTGTTTGCTTTTTTTTTTTTTGCAAATAGACTTGGCGAAACAACATGTAGCTAAAATGCACTTTAGAACAGATTTAAAACTATTGTAAAATAATCTCAGCTGCATTTATAACTCATAACATCTAAACTAGATCTACGTTCTGTTCCTGTCTTTTTTAACCCGTGAGTATTGGGCGCAGATTAAGTTTTTACCCTCGTTGTATAGGCATTGTCCTTCTATTTCTGCATTATTTACTTTCAATATCCCGCTCAAAACACATAAATAAATATCTTTAATTATATATAAGTACCCTAGATTCATTATACTCATGCAAATGTCATGGTATTAGTCTTTTGTAGGGACTGTTTTTGTTTTTTAAATTAAAAAGCCCCAGAATGCTGAACAGACTGGTGTAAAAGGGAAGACCAGAGCACACAACCTTCTCCTCCTATGCTTTTGTCAACCAAAAAGTAAATAAATAAATCGGTACATTTAATACACCGAGGCCCACCGTGGTGACGGCGTGAAGGGCCGAACCTGGCTGTATGAGGCTGACTCACTGCCTGTTAACCAGCCGCGCCTTAACAAACAGTGTCTCATCTTCCATCCCATCGATGACATTTGTAAAGTGTTAATTGCGGCCCGCAGGTTTCCTGTTGACTCATTGCGAGTCAGATGTGATAGGGTGAGAGGTTCATGATTGGTCGGGTGATCCTCTGCCCGAGCGGTTGTCCCGACATGCCCATTGTTTTCATCAGTCAATACAGAGAGAAAGAAAATCTCTGCCTTCTCATTCCTTCTGTTCCGACGATCATTCTAGACCTATTCAGAACAAGCGGATCATTAATATGGACAAATAATTGAATTGAATTTTCTTCCTTTTTCTTTTTTTTTTACCTGCCAGCACCACTCCTACTTCAGAGAACAGGAAAGCATATATTATGCACATGTGCAAGTGCTTAACAAGAAGCAAAATGCAATTTGACAGAACAAATATTTATTTAAAAAATGAAATGGAAGATTTTTGACTATGAAAAAATATATATACAGGATATATACAGTATAAGGGATGGGGCGGGAGCGGTTACAAACTTTTGCACTCAACTGTGCAATTCTGTTTATTTTGTGCTCGTGGAGAATAGCCTACACAGTGACATTTACACAAAGCTTATAACATCTCGTTTAAAGTAAAAAAGAATTAAAAATAAAAATAAATAAATTGCTCCCCAGTAAATTGTAATCCAGTTCTTCTTTAAGCAGCTCAGCTTCATCACCTCCTGCATGCCATCGAGTCTACAGTGGAGTGTTATTGCAGAGTTGATGGAGGATGCAACAGCTCTATTTTTTTCCGTATTTGCAGTGAAGAAATAATTATGTTTATATTTGTCTGTGGAGTGGAATTGCTCGCTCGCCGATTGCTCAAAGCACCTCTGAATGCCGTTATGCCGTCTCTACTCACCAGCCAGGAAACAAATGATGAACACATTATTAGGACCAGGTAGCAATATTTTTTCTTTTATAGAGATGATAATGTATCGCTCTCCCTACACCAGTGGCACATTGTAAAAACACATCGGAGCAATACAATGCACATTAAAAGCAGCACCTTTTTTTTTTCTTTCTTTTTTTTTTTTACAAGTAGAAGGAGAGTAAAGCTACTTCATCCGCTCATGTCAGACAGGCGCTCTTAATGAATTCGGAAATAGGTGACTCATTTCTTGCAGACAGTGCATAAAAATGCGTGCAGGCTCTCTCTTGATTTGTCTGCTCTCTCTCTCTCTCTCTCTCTCTCTGTAAATCCCTCCCTCCTTCTCTGTCTGTGTATCATTTTCTGTCTGTCTTAGATAGGGATAATGAAAATAATTGTGCTTCATTAATTCTCAGTCTGGCTCAGATGATAGCCATTTGGAACTGTGTTTTTGCGAATTAGACAGTCCAAATTAAAAAATGACCTTGGGATACTGGCTGTGCTGGGCTCTCGTGGCTTAATGAAGCACTTGTCTCGAAACAGTCCACTTTGTAATGTAAATCAGTGTCGTGTTTTTGCTTTGCAACTCTCCATACTGGCTACTTTAATTTACACCTTTCGGTTTTGGACGAGAGTGTGGTTGAAAGAAAAAAAACATATATTAAAAGTCAAATTTCTTCCGCGTCCACAAATCAGGTTTTAAAACGTAGAGCCGTCTTTACAGTTCCACTTAACCTCAAGACCAGTGAAGTACGATAACTGGATGCTGGATGCTCTCGGACTGTGTCCTTCGTGCAGTCATGTGCTCCGTGATGATTGTACATGATAATGATTTATATTTTAGAGAAGCTTGGGAGTGCTCGGTATTCTCTGTGTATCATAAATCCTGCCTGTAAGCATGTATTCATAGTGGATAAAAAAAAAAACAAGAATAGGTTTTAATATAATAATCAGAATACTTTTTTAAATGTATTTAATCAGGTATGTAGTCACACAGGTATGAAAGGGTGTGAGGTTTAGGTCGTGTGATGAAAAGAGAAAAGAAGATGGGTGCAACACTAGGACATAAACATAGAATGAAAGTAGGAATTAGACATGGAAGCAAGGCGAGCAAGCAGGAGAAGATGGGAAGGAATGAGGAATTGAAATGCTGCCCGGGTAGAGAGGCTGATTGTTCTGTTAATTGAAGGAAGGTGAACCAGACAGTGCTCCATCTCCCAGCCCTTTTTCCAATCTTAGTCACTGATTGTTGTTAAATAGGAGCTGGTTAATGAGTGATTTTGATGAATTGTTATTTTTTTTCCCCTTCTGGAAGAGCAAGAGAGGAATAAAAGGGATATGAAGAGGGGAAAAAAGAGGCATCGAGATGCAACAGAAGCAGGGAAGCTGCTCGGAAAGACAGGGAATTTCTTTGTACTTTCTGCTCTGAGCTTTTCACTGGAATGTGATACACTTTTATGAGAAGAAGGAATTATTTAATTAGGCTCCTAATAAGCTTTTCAGCTGGCCAAGGTAGACTTCTTGGCCCCATCACACTAATTGGCTGCAGTAGAACTTTCCCAGAGTTTGACAAACATCATCTGTGATCAAAGTGCAAATTCATGCGATGGCAAATAAAGTAAGAACATCAAAAACATGATTGCTTGTGTGGAAGGCAAAACCTTTACATGCGTGCGTGATTAATAAGCGATTAAACAAAATCAGATAGTTTATCTGAGATGTGTTATTCGCTCATCTGTCCAGAAATGATCAAATGTTTTGGGGTGGGTGTTTTTTGGTTGTCTTTTTTTTTTTTAAGTTTGTCCTGCATACCATATCAGTGCTTGTTGAAAAGGATTTTAATTAACGTGTGGCACACTGTGTGTTTTATTTTCCAGGTGGCAACATCAGAGGTGCTGCCAGCAAGCATGTTCATACCAGTCCCTGGACTGGAGAAAGAGTCTCAAAACACGCCCCAACCCTTGTCTAACTCAACCTCTGAAGACACAAAGAAACAAACAGGTGTGAATGTTTGGAACCATTTTGAGTCCTATCTGCAAAAATATTCAAATAGAACTGAATCATTTGTATTTACATGCACATAAAAAGCTGTTTTTATATCACTAATACTTATTATTGTATCCAACTGCAGATGCTACAGATGTTGAAGCTGATAAAGGAATTTCTCTGGTCTCAGACATAATCGAATCTCGCAAGTCCCCACTTGAAGATCAACATCCTGTAAGAGATGAGACTACTGGTTTCCTCTGCTGGAAAAAGGGCTGTAATCAAGTATTCAAATCCTCCAACGCTCTCCAGATACACTTCAATGAGGTCCATAACAAAAGGCCACAGCTCCCCGTCTCTGATCGCCACGTTTACAAGTACCGTTGTAATCAGTGCAGTTTAGCATTCAAGACAATTGAGAAACTGCAGTTGCATTCCCAGTACCATGTCATCAGAGCAGCCACCATGTGTTGTCTCTGTCAACGGAGTTTCAGGACGCTACAGGCCTTGAAAAAACACCTGGAGTCCAGTCATCTTGAACTGAGTGAAGCTGATATTCAGCAGCTCTATGGAGGCTTACTAATGAACGGAGACCTCATGATTATTGGTGACCCTTCACTTGGGGAGGACCAGGGAGGTCTCATTGAAGATGAGAAAGAAGGAGAGGACAGTGATCCAGAAGAGAAACAGAGCCCAACTGGTAGTGACTCTGGATCATTACAAGAAGATTCTGGATCTGAGCCCAAGCGAGCGCTGCCATTTAGGAAAGGCCCCAATTTCACCATGGAGAAATTCTTAGACCCTTCTCGTCCTTTTAAGTGTACAGTCTGCAAAGAGTCTTTTACCCAGAAGAATATTCTTCTGGTACATTATAACTCTGTGTCACACTTGCATAAGGTCAAACGAGCTCTGCAAGAATCCACTACAGGTCAACCGGAACCAACCAGCAGTCCTGATAATAAGCCCTTCAAATGCAGCACTTGCAATGTTGCATACAGTCAGAGCTCTACACTGGAGATTCATATGCGTTCTGTTCTGCACCAGACCAAAGCCAGGGCAGCCAAACTTGAAGCAGCAGGTGGAGGCTCCAGTTCTGTCAGCAGTGGCGGCTTAAGTGGAGGCACATCAAATAGCACTTCTACTCCCAGCCCTATCCCATCAACTAACTCAACAACCAGCTCGAGCAACAACAGCTGCTCTCCAGCAGGGGTTCATACAGCACAGAGCATCCTGGGGGGAAACCAACTGAGTCAGTCTCAGAACCTTGAGACTATGTCTAACTCAACTTCTCATCTTCCTCCTTCTGAAAACCATGATGTGAAAAAAAAGAAATTTGCAGACATGCTGTCCTCAAGAGGTCACCAGCAGCTCCAACAGCAGCAGCAGCAGTTGGCACAGGCTCAAGTGCAAGCCCAGGCCCAACTTCAGCAAGAGCTCCAGCAACAAGCTGCCCTCATTCAGTCCCAGCTGTTCAACCCACTACTCCAGCACTTCCCAATGACAGCAGATGCGCTTTTGCCCCTTCAGCAGCAACAGCTTTTATTTCCTTTCTACATTCCTGGGGCAGAATTCCAGCTGAATCCAGAAATTAACTTGAACAGTCCTGCACTGAACCTAAGTGGCTCTGCTGCCTCTTTGTTGGAGGAGCAAAAGAACCAGGCCCAGCAGGCCCAACAGAGCTGCTTACAACAACAACTGATGCATCATCACCTTCAGCAACAGCACCAAGGCCATTCCCACTCCCAGGCATCAAGCCAAATGGCTTTACTTCAGCAGAGTGCATCTGTCTCACACCCTGTAGAAAAAAAACCAAAGTCGCTTGGTCCTCATAGTGAGAAGGACAGAGACCCGCCAAAGGATAAAGAAATTAATGATAAAGCAGAGGATCATGCTCCAAAGGATATCCCAGACAATTTAAAGTCCAAAGAAAAGAAAGATATACCACAGACTATAGCTAATTTGAATCAGGACAATGGATGCCCTCCACCGAGGATTGCATCAGATGCTCGTGGAAATGCCACCAAAGTGCTATTGGAGAATTTTGGATTTGAATTGGTAATTCAGTACAATGAGAACAAACAGAAAGCTCAGAGAAAGTCTACCGGATCTGTGTCTGGAACGGCTGCACCAGGTGGTATCGCTAGAGTTGTGGACCCTGTTGAGGGACTGGAGAAATTGGAATGTGAGGCCTGCGGAAAGCTCTTTTCCAACATACTAATACTAAAAAGTCACCAGGAGCATATCCATCAGTCCTTCTTCCCATTTAGATCACTAGAGAGGTTTGCTAAGGAGTACAGAGAACAATATGATAAGCTATACCCACTAAGACCACAAACACCTGAGGCTGCTCCTCCCCCACCACCACCTCCTCCTCCCCCGCCACCACCACCTCCTCCACAGAGGGTACCAACACCAAATATTCCTGTTTCTACCCCTGCACTCACTCCACCGACTGCTTCAACCCCACAGCCCCCGGGTCCACTACCTCAGATTCCAATGCCAATGGATCTTCCTCTCTTCTCTCCACTCATGATGCAGCCAATGTCCCTCCAGTCATTACCCTCTCAAATTCCTGCGCAGTTACAAGCTGTTGAGCCTGGTCTAGCCACTGATCTTGCACAACTGTACCAGCAGCAGCTCACACCTGCTATGCTGCAGCAGCAGAATAAGAGGCCCCGCACCCGTATTACAGATGACCAGTTAAGGGTTCTAAGGCAGTACTTTGACATAAACAATTCACCAAATGAAGATCAAATAAAAGAAATGGCAGACAAGTCAGGACTTCCACAGAAAGTCATTAAGCACTGGTTTCGGAACACTCTTTTCAAGGAGCGACAGCGCAACAAAGACTCACCCTATAATTTCAACAATCCCCCCATCACTACCCTGGAGGATGTCAAAATTGACTCTAAACCACCTTCACCTGAACCCCCAAAGGCAGAGTCCTATGGCAGTAAGAGGTCCTCAAGGACACGGTTCACAGACTACCAGCTTCGAGTACTGCAGGATTTCTTTGATGCTAATGCATACCCTAAAGATGATGAATTTGAGCAGTTGTCCAATCTTTTGAGCCTACCAACTAGGGTCATTGTTGTTTGGTTCCAAAATGCCAGACAAAAAGCTCGTAAAAATTATGAGAACCAGGGAGATGGAGCAAAAGATGGTGAGCGGCGTGAGCTGTCCAATGACCGATACATTCGCACTACTAACTTGAACTATCAGTGCAAGAAGTGCAGTCTGGTCTTCCAGCGGATATTTGATCTTATTAAACATCAAAAGAAGCTTTGCTACAAAGATGAGGATGAAGAAGGGCAATATGACAGTCAAAATGAAGACTCTGTTGATCTCTCACATGAATACTTTTCATCTTCTGGGTCATCAGGTCACACTCCAATGTCATCATCCTCAAGCCTCTGCCCTCTTCCACCTTCATCCACATCATTCTCTCATATGACATCATCTGAGAAGGTAGAGTCTACATCAACAAACACATCAAACATCTTTGATGAAAAATCCAAAAACACTGCAGAACCATCTCTGGGACCAAGAGAGCAGTCATCTTTGAAACAGGAAAGCAGTCAACCAGCTGAGATTCCACAACAAAAACCGCCACGAGAGGAAAAGGTTCAACTCACCCCAAAGAACACAAAGCTTTCATCACCTTCCCTCTCTCAACAGCAACAACATAGTGCTGCTTCAGCCTCTGCCTCACATACCAGCCAAACCCCCTCCCAAAGTTCTCTCATGGCTCTTAATCCCCATTTAGCCTCACAGCAGCAGCTGGGCCAGCAAATGATTCCCTACCAGTGTGAGCAGTGTAAACTTGCTTTTCCCTCATTTGAGCACTGGCAAGAACACCAGCAGCTTCACTTCTTGAGCGTTCAAAACCAATTTATTCATCCCCAGTTCTTGGACCGCCCAATGGACATGTCTTTTATGTTATTTGACCCCAGCAATCCTTTGCTTGCCAGCCAGCTTCTCGCTGGAGCATTGCCACAAATACCGAGCAGCTCTGCCACCTCTCCATCAACACCTACATCCACCATGAACTCCCTAAAGAGGAAGCTAGAGGAAAAAGCAGGCACTAGTCCAGGGGAAAATGATAGTACCAACAGTGGGGAAGAACCACAACGAGACAAACGTCTTCGAACCACTATTACACCAGAGCAGCTTGAGATCCTGTACCAGAAATATTTATTAGACTCTAACCCCACTCGAAAGATGCTTGACCATATTGCTCATGAGGTGGGGCTCAAGAAACGGGTGGTGCAAGTATGGTTCCAAAACACCAGGGCCAGGGAAAGAAAAGGACAGTTTCGGGCCGTTGGGCCAGCTCAAGCCCATCGCCGTTGCCCCTTTTGTCGTGCCCTCTTTAAAGCTAAAACTGCCCTGGAAGCCCACATCCGTTCACGTCACTGGCATGAGGCAAAGCGTGCTGGTTACAACATAACACTTACTGGTTTGCTGTCTGAACAAGATGGCATGCAATTGAAGATGGATCCTCAGGATATTGCTAATTTCTCTCATATTGGTTCTTCTAATAATGATGGCCAGTGCTCATCTCTGTCACCTGTGAGTAAAACCATGGACTTGTCTCCCAGGGCACTTTTAAGTCCAACATTGATTAAGGTCGAGGGAATGGAGGAGTTTGAAAGCCCAACCATGTCATCAGTAAACATTAACTTTGATCAAAACAAGCTTGATAATGACGATTGTTCTTCTGTGAACACTGCAATTACTGACACCACGACCGGTGATGAGGCAAATGCAGACAATGACAACACTGATATGAAGCACAGTCACAACAGTGGAGATTTCTTGTCCAAGACTGGAGGATTAGTCCCATCGCTTGAGAATGATGACCAGATGTCTTCAGGACTAGTGAGCCCTGCAACAAGTTATTATGCAAAAGACTTTGAAAATGAAAACATGGTGGATTACAGTGAAACATCTAGTCTGGCAGACCCCTGCTCACCAAGCCCTGGGGCATCTGGAAGTAGAAGTATTGACAGTGGAGACAGGCCAGGCCAAAAGCGCTTCCGAACTCAGATGACAAACCTCCAGCTGAAAGTCCTTAAGTCCTGCTTCAGTGATTATAGGACACCTACAATGTTGGAGTGTGAGGTACTTGGTAATGACATTGGACTCCCAAAGAGAGTTGTACAGGTCTGGTTCCAGAATGCTCGTGCTAAAGAAAAGAAAGCTAAACTCAGTATGGCTAAACACTTTGGAATCAACCAGACTTCTTATGAGGGACCTAAGACAGAGTGCACCCTGTGTGGTGTAAAATATAGTGCACGTCTCTCAGTGCGGGACCACATCTTCTCCCAGCAACATATCTCGAAGGTGAAGGAGACTATTGGAAGCCAGCTTGACAAAGAGAAGGAGTACTTTGACCCAGCTACTGTTCGTCAGCTAATGGCCCAGCAAGAGATGGATCGCATCAAGAAAGCCAATGAGGTTCTCGGTCTGGCGCAGCAACAAGGGATGTTTGACAGTCCAGCCTTGCAAGCCCTAAATATGCAGTCGGCCTATCCGAATCTGCAAGGAATTCCCCCGGTTCTCCTGCCAGGGGTTGGAAACCCTTCCCTTCCAGGTTTTAACTCAACCAACTCAGGTATGTTATTAATAGCCACTAAAATGTCAAATACACCAAATACATGTACTGACATATTTGATAATCAGTTTTGCAATGTAGCCATATAATGTATGCTCTGAAATGTATTGTATTGGTTATTTTTCTAGTTTTGATCCATAGATAATCATATATTAATTCACTTTCCTTCTATGTTGTTTTCTTTTAGCTTTAACCCCTCCAAAACCTCCAAACATTCTAAACATGTCCGGTGCCAGTGTACCTTCACCCAGTCTCCCCACATCTGGTTTACCCAACAAGATCCCCTCTTCTTCCTCCTTGGCCTCACCCAGCCCTGCTCAGGCCAGCACTTCCGTTGCCCACTCAACTACTACTACCGCACCCACATCAAACTCCCTGGCCACACTAGGCCCACGGGCTGATCCTCTCAAAGAACGTGAACCTGAGAAAGCCAGGGAGAAAGAAAAGCCCAAGGAAAGAGTTGAGAAGCCACCCACACCATCGTCAACTGCGGGTACTCCTGCTCCCTCCACTTCTGCTGCCAGTGCCAAGAAAGAAAAACCAGACACAGCTGTTCCAGCCACTTCAATGCCAACTCCTGGCATGGAATATGTGGTTGATCCTGCTCAGCTTCAAGCTCTGCAGGCTGCTTTAGCATCGGATCCAACGGCACTGCTTACCAGCCAGTTCCTCCCCTATTTTATGCCAGGTTTCTCTCCATATTATGCCCCTCAGATTCCAGGGGCTCTTCAAGGTGGATACCTTCAGCCTATGTATGGTATGGAAAGTCTTTTCCCCTACAACCCAGCTTTATCACAAGCCCTGATGGGGTTATCACCGGGATCACTGCTCCAGCATTACCAGCAATATCAACAGAGCCTGCAGGAAGCACTTCAGCAGCAGCAGCGACAGCTTCAGCAAATCCAGCAACCAAAAGCAAGCCAAACCCCAGCTTCTTCTCAGCCTTCGGTGGACCGCAAAGATTCTGCCAAAGATTCAGTAAAAACAGAGGAGAAGAAAGGCACTCTCCCAGTTGATACCTCTTCGCATAATAACTTGCCCCATGAGCAGCATGAAGTGGATGGTAAAGGTGCAGACCCCCTTCTTGACCAATACATTGTCCCCAAAGTTCAGTATCGGCTGGCATGCCGCAAGTGTCAAACTGTTTTCAGCAAGGAGGAAGCAGCTATCAGCCACCTGAAGTCAATCTGCTTTTTTGGTCAGTCTGTGGCAAACCTGCAAGAGATGTTGCTTCGAGTCCCCAGCAGCAGCAGTACAGCTGAGGGTAGCCTCTATGACTGCCTGGCTTGTAATGTCTCTCTGGATGGGGACAAAGCACTTAGTCAACACCTGGATTCATCCTTGCACAAACACAGAACAATCACGCGGTCAGCCGGAAATGCCAAAGAGCACGCTACTAGTTTATTACCTCACTCTTCAGCCTGCTTCCCCGATCCTAACACCGCATCTACCTCGCAGTCTGTCACCCACCCAAACAACACCACGACATCTCCCCCGCCAACAACGTCAAACACCACGCCATCATCATCTGTGTCTGCATCCTCATGCTCCTCTGCCACAGCTGCCACACTTAACACCACAGCTGCCAGCAAACCCTGGCCACAGGCCCCTTTCTCTAAAGCTTTAGCTGGAAAGCCCAATGCCACCCCTTCGACATCATCCTCTTTTCCTTCAGTATCCTCACCTTCAACGGTTACCTCAAGTTCATTGAGCACCTCAGGGGTTCAGACCTCGATACCAACAGACGTCTTTACCGACGACTCTGACTCTGACAGCAGTCAGAAATCAGTAGACAGGCTGGGCAGGTTGGCAGAGGAGCCACAGCAGCCCAGCTGTCTCAAAGACAGTGATAGTTGTAGTAGTAATATGGCTAGTGTAGGAACAGACTCCATCAGACTGTAAAAGAGCTTTCAACGATGGACGATATTTTAAAAAACAAAAAACAAAAAAATAAACAAAACACAAAAGCTAAAAAAAGCGGCGATGTTTAAAATATGTTTAAAAGTATACGAACCAATTTCAGAAGAAAAAAAAAGATGTGTAAAGACTAACTGCAATTCCAAAGCTTGTAACCAAAAATTTAAATGTTAGTGGATTGTTTTCCCATATGAACATGCTGGTTTTAATTTGTTTCAACTTAAGTATATCGCTATATGTATACACATATATGAAATTAATAAAGAAGAACACTGCAGTTAACATGCGGATAATGCTAAGGGAATGCTGCATTGCGAAGGACTGCCTCAAAACCACGAAAATCAGATGGGCCCCAGATTCTGTCGATACAAAGAAGGAGATAACGATGCACACCCTGTTTGCATAGGTACGTCCACCTAATAGCACAGTCACACAAAGCCAGTATGTACTGTATGGGAGAATAGTCTTACCGTTTTCTTGCTATCTAAGCATTCAAATACCAATGGCTTGCTAATGAAAAAAAGAATGATGTAATGTCTATTTTATTCTCAGGTCAACAGCTCACAACCTTTTTTATGTTACATTATTTTATTCATTTTGTTCCTGACAAATGAGAACTTTTTTTTTTTTTTGTATTACTTTTAATAGAAATTCTTTTGGAAGTGATATGAACTAAGACAGAGCTTTCTGGGAATCCAAATGGGTAGCTAAACTGCTAAAATTCTGTTAAATGGGATATAATGGTCTCCCACCAAACCCAAACAAGAAACGCAGTGAGGGATTTTTTTTTTTATTAAGAAAAAGAAAAAAACCTGTATTTATGATTGATATAAACATTTTTCGTGTTAAGTAGATTGTTGCATTGGAAATAAATTTAAACAGTATGGTAGATTGAATAATCTTTGTGTACATTTAGCTTTTGTATTGTCCAACCTTAAAGCGCTTCATTTGATGTTGTCTTGGTCATTCCAATAGACTAGATTAAGGAGCAGGAACTGATCTGTACTTTATTTCAGTATAGTCAAATCCGTATCTTGGATTTTTTTTTTTTTTTTTCACCCAAACTGCCACCAACAGACTCAGCAGAATCCCTTAGTTTTCATGAGGGGCTTCTTTCCTTTGATGGTTGGTGCAGCACCTGACCAAAAAAAGGCAAAGAGATATCTGTTAGAAAATTATTATCCACTTATATTTGTGTTACCTATTGTGCACTTACAAACGTCTCGACTTACTTTATCTCTGTCTTTTTCTGTGTGTTACTCTCACCTTCCTTCCTTTTTTTGTTGCTTCCACTGCGTTTTGTAGGTTCTGAGATCCTTCTCCTTTGGCACTACAAAGTAGATGTGTATTTTATGCAGTGAGGCTGCAGTCTGTTATGGGCTTTTTTTCCCCAATTTTTTTTATTATTTCTTCTTCTTTTTTGTTGTTGTCGTTGTCATACAAGAAAAAGAATAATAATAATTCTCACGCTTTAAAACGAAAAGAAAATCCAAAGACTAAACACTTTCACCATTGGTGCATAAAGATGAGAAAAGAGGCTTCTTTATACTTGAGAATTTGTTGCAGTTTTTAAGAAAAGAAAACAAAGTTTTAAAATAAAAGGAGTACGCATCAGAGTTGCCGTCTTCGCTTCTTTGTAGGCAGACAGGTGGCTTTTTTACGTAGAAAAATACCAAGAATACCAAAAACCAAAAAAGGACGTTCGTCCTTGCATTGTGGAGTAGCACCATTACAGAGCCATTGCAGTTTGTAAGATAGAAGTGGAGAATCTCTTTGTTTGACTCTTCTTGTCACACGAGATTTTTTTTTTTTTTTAAAGAAAATGTCTAAGGTCTGGTCTCTGAGGACATACGTTTTGCTGCTAATGTAGATTTTGAAAAAGATGAATACCTAGATGCATGCTCATTTTACTTCTTGGCTAAGCTTTAAAACAAAAACAAAAAAACCCACAAAAACAACCAAGTAAACCATTTCCCTGCCTCTGCGACATTTTTTCTTCTTGTTGCAAAAACGGAACTTTGAAGACTGTGAATATATGTTCCAAAGGACATTTTTGGCTTTATTGTTTTTCTTTCTTTCTTTCTTTCTTTAACAGACCAATGTCAAAAAGCCAATGATCTGTTATGTTTGTAAAGAGCAGTGCATTCCAAATAGCGCATCATCTGGTTTCTTAAGAAATGACAGCATCTTTATATTGAATTTGAGTACAAGTCTATTTTCTCCAACGTTTAAAAAAATGACTGTAATTCCGCCATCATGGGTTAACGAACATCGCCGTTTTTGGAGTCGTGTAGGGAATTCGATGTCCCTTGCAGCCAACCAAGTTAAGGCTGTTTTGCGCACTTGAAATAGATCATCGTGTAACAGTGGCTAACCAAAAATGTACATATTGTAACGCATCTGGTCCTAACATGTCTCACTGGTCTAGTGTCATCATGCCTCTCCGTCTTTAATGAGTCTGAGAAAGAAATAAAGTGTGGAATGGTGGCCTCCCCTCGTGGAAAATCAAGTAGGGACCTGCCCCAGGTTTCTGCAGGGTGTAAAGCCTTTTTTTTTTTTTTTTTTGTATTATTACAGCTTTTCCAAGGGACATCTTCATTCCAAAGCATTATAAGACTGGAAAAAAAGCAGCAGTGTTTTTATTTATTAATATTTTAGATGGTGGTTCTTGATTCTTACCTTTGTGTCCAAAGAGGTCAATGGAAATGGTTCTGTTTAATCCCAATTTCCCCGTTATTTTTAAAAGTCTTTTTCTCACCAAAAAAGATTCATTTCAACAGGCCGCAACTGTACAGCAAGTGTGTTGGCCAACATGGTACATTGCTGCAATCTAGGAAGTGTGTTAAAGAGTGTTACGTCTTGCAGAGCAATGTGGTTTGGTGTTTAAAAAAAATGCATGCTATTGAAATTTGATCAATTATTTTTATTTTATTTTATTTTATTTTTGGTATGCAAAGCTTGCCATTTCTGTTCAGTGCTGTTACCTAAAATATTTTTCCCATAATTATTTGTAAGAATTATGATGTATAGTTTATTTTTAAATGCTTTTTTTTTTTGCTTCGACTTTCATTTCAAATCATGTCAGACATTTATTATTTTCATATAACTATTTGTATTTTATTTTCTGTATATTAATTCGTGTTGATGTTTTTGTTGTTATTGTTGTTTTATGCATAAATTAACGTTTTAACACCAGCTTTAAATTTCAATCACTTGTTTTGTTGTTGTTGTTGTTTTTTTTCTTATTTTAAGACCTGGCCACTTTAATGTTGCTCTGTTTGTCCTTTTCGACAATATTTGATCTCTTGCTTCCAAAGTGTTCTCTTTATTTAACGGGCTCTTATTTTGTGAGGGACGAAGTTCAGATCCTCACAATCAACTCTGCCAGCATGGAATGTGTGTGTACGTGTGTGTGTTTTGTTTCTTTGTTCTTTCGTTCCTTCATTCATTCATTCTTTCTTTTTTGGGAGCCAACATCAATTTATTTAGTTTTGCATTTTTTCCCCACTTTCATTTTACACCAAAACATTCAAAACTGCAAAGCTGTTTCTTCAGTACAGCATGATTTTTCCCCCCCTAATTATTCAGTAATGAGAAATTGATACTGAAGCACTGAGCAGTTTTTTTTTATTCACTTCATTAAATATATGTATGTGGCCAAAGCGTAATGCAGATGAAAAGTTGGTGCCCCTGATGAGTGTATATTTATTGTGGCACAACGCAACACATGACTGAGATACAACAACTCGCATTGGGATACTTGATTTTTTTGAATTTTTTTTTTTTTTTTGGACATTTCGCAAAGAGAGACAGAAGGCAGGTTTTGCTGTAGAGGTCATCCTTTTTGCCCACTGTGAAGAAACATGTATACAGATATAGATATATTTAAAGAAGACATCAATTTTTTTTAAATGACAAAGAAGGAAAACAAAGAGAACAGAACTCTGGGAAGCTTTGGAAAATGTCGTTAAAATGTCTAGGAAGGCTGTCGAAACTGGGGATGGGAGCCAAAGGCAGGAAAAATAATCAGAGGCACCTCTTGATATCAAGTCATTATTTAATTACTGACAATATGCCTACGGAAACAGACTCAGCAACCAGTGGACGTACAGTATGTGAAAATAAAAGAGAGAGGAATAAACCCGGTGTCTTCTGGAAGTGGCTGGATCAGCCGCTTCTTTGGAATCGTGGATAAAATCCACAGGATGGACAGTACCACACGTCTCTACTTTTGCCCAGTCCATGGCGTTGCTACCTGTTTCATTTCTTCGTCTCGCCGACGGACAGCACTGACCTGGAGTCAGCCGGAAAAAAAATCTCATCAAACCATTGAAAAATAAAGGACTCGCTGTTCGAGGAGCGTGGGGGGTTTTCTTGGCTGTCATTCCTGAGGAAGCAGTTAAACACGAAAAAGCAAATGAAACCAAAATTAACAAGCAACCAAACAAAAACCCACGAGCTCCAATTTCAAAGACAAACTGCTACATGGAGCTCTCTGTTTCTTTCGTGACTCCTGGTGCCACAATTTTTTTTAATGCTTTTTTTTTTGTTTGTTCGTTTGATTTGATTTTTTATTTTCTTGAATTATTCCTCCTTTGAGCCTCACAAGAACGGCTCAGTGGCTCCAGGTAGCCCACCCGAGGGTAGAAAAAACAGCCTTGCAATGTACAAAAAAAAGAGCAAGTTAAACCAAAAATGTTGTTCTTGATGTCTTTTCTATACTGTAGTCTTGTTAGCTTTTTTGTTACTGTAATTATATGATGAAGATTTCCAAACTGTACCAAATTACATGGAGACTAACATACATAAACCACATGGAACTTCAGACTTTTAAAGAAAAACTTTTGTCACAAAAAACCTTGTTGTCCTAGTTAAGTTGATTGTAGATGGTAATTGAATATACTCCTTTGAAAATATTTCATCAAGTATGTTTCTTGCTCATTGTGATACATTAAAAAGTATGAGCATAAATGCAGTGCGGCTCCTGACTTCATTTTCTGGTTTGTGAGATGCATTTTTCGATCACGTTTCAGACACAAACCCAAGCTTCAGAGCTTCGTAAATAAACAGGAAATAATTTATGAAACAAGCAATAGCAATAAGTGAACATCTCATCTCATCTCATTATCTCTAGCCGCTTTATCCTGTTCTACAGGGTCGCAGGCAAGCTGGAGCCCATCCCAGC
>JANZLB010000007.1:5299934-5314699 GCA_026167865.1 Notarius quadriscutis
GTCCCCCCCCCCCCCCCCCCCCCAAATAGTAGCACTTTTTTTTTTTTTTTATCCTCCGAAGACCTTCCTGAATATGCAAAAGTGGACAGGAAACGAGACGTGAATAATCCCGACGCACATAACCTGCGATGAAACAGGGTTCTGCGTCTCTGCCCCGCCTGAGCGTACACAGGTTTACACACAGACCGATTTCTCTTTACCGTCCTTCTGCAACATATACTGTACATGTTGCTTTTTATTTACCCGTTCTCCTCCACCTCCACCTCTCTCCTTTTCTCCCCGCCGCTGCCGCAAGAAGCACAACCTGTTATTTGGAGCGTGCAGCAGAATGTAATAGTAAGGGTGTGTTTATTTTCTGCAGAGGAGAAGAGAGAAAAAAATAGCAGGAAACGGATCAGTGTGTCAGAATGCGCCTTAATTGTGTATTTATTTTTTGAATGCATATATTATATGCCCCAAAAAAAAAAAAGACAGTGTTTAGTTTGACCTTGAACCAACTTTAGTTATGGATGAAAATCATCCAGTGAACAGGATCAGAGATGTAAAGCTGGCTGAGACATTTATTATTATTATTATTATTATTATACATAATAAAGTGAAGTTTTGTTGGTTTTAAGTACATTTTCGCCAGTTTTCAAAGCTGTACTGATGTGTTAACTTGTGATATTAGCTTAGCTTGCATATATGATCCTACTGAGAGAGAGAGACACACACACGCTTGGATTTTATGTCCGTGGCATCTTCTGGAGCCACAGAGTTAAAAAGGAAGGACAGAGAAAAGAGACCTGTGGTAGGTTTTCTTTTTTTTGTTCTCTTCTCATTAGTTTATCAGAAGTAAATGCGATAGAAAGAGTCTTTGGTCTTTGGTTTGGCGTGCATGGTTTTTTTTTTTTTTTAGATCATTGATTATCTATGCCACAGGGTTTCTTTTAAAGCACCTCAGGTTCAGGTCTTCAGAGGACACACTTAATGCACCAGCGGAGAAGCAGCCGACCTCGTCCTTTCTCTTTCTTGAGACGTGTCACGCTTTCTGAAATGGATGCTCACCTGTGTGTGTGTGTGAGAGAGAGAGAGAGAAAGGGAAAGCATCTCCTTTGATACAAGATCTCTCGCTCTCTCACACACACACACACACACTCCGGGAACGTAGAACTCTTTTAATCGGTCGACGTCCGAAGTTGTCAGAGGTTTTTGTTTGTTTGTACCACACGCTTTTACTCAAGCGGAAGCCGCACTTGGCTTTTAATTGACTGTTTTTTGCACCAGATAAACAGATTGGGAATAGAAATCACAGCTCACTTTGTGGCGACTGAGTAGATTTTCTCAGGCGCACGTTCATACGCGGATTCTACTGCGTAATACTGTCCATTTATATTTGCATATCAGGAACTAATATTTTTAGCTGCTGAACATGTATATGTAGTGAGCGTATATCGTAAATCAGAGGCTGTGATTAGTGATTAGTGATTTAAAACTAATCCTTGAATGCAGATGAGTTTCAAAGCTGTAGTGTTCACCCAAAACTCAGCACACATCACATAGTGAAGGTAACGAAAAAGCGGGCGGGTCCACAAGTCCAAGAGGCGGAGCCGGATCCAACTCCTCCCAGAAGCCGAACCCACAACCTTAACCTGCGCAGCACATTAAACGCACGCCAGCATGACGCGCTGAGCGTTTTTTTGTAGCTCGACTCCGCTCAGGTACAGTAGGACGGGCTGGATCAGGTGTTCTGCAGACACGGGAACTTGCCAAAGCCCGCCCAGGCATAAAACATCCCTCAGGACCTGCATTGTACTTTCTTGCTGTTTTCTCTTAAAGCATTTTTTCTTTTTTCCAGCTTGGAGCACACACACACGCACAGTACAGGTAGTCTTTCTGTAGTAAATGTAGTTTTAAACCCCAATTTATTGAGTTGTTACTTCCTGTCCTTAAGCCAGAGCAGCTGGACACACGGGCTTTGGACTTGGAGGACTGAAAAGTTGCTCTTCTACAGAAAGGAAGTCTGTGAAACATTTTAAGATCACCAAGCCGTGGGCACGCACGCGCGTGTGTGTGTGTGTGGCCCCCTCTTGTCTAGCGCCTGTCCCCTACAGAGACCCATATCTGTACGTGTGGCCGTCGGGACAGCAACACTCACTCACACACACACACACCGCCTGCCCTTTTCTGTGCTCTCACTGGAGAATAACACCAAACCTAACCACTCTGTCCTGCACCGTTTACAAGCTTTCATATCCAAACTCTGCTTTGTCTTTACATAACTGTTTTTCCCCCTTATTGTCTGCCACACTTTTTTTTTTTTTTTTGGGTCATGTTTTCAGGAACCATGTTAAGGTTCTGTCAGAGCCAGGAACATCTCCTCTTGTTTAGCTGTAGCGTTTGATTTTTGTCCACTTGCTACAGCGATAGATATAAACGCTACCAGGGAAAAACATTTTTTTCTTTTTTCCCCCTCCCTGCTTCCTCAGCTGAAGCAGCGGTCAGTGAGATGAGACGTGAAGGACGTACATTTGCATCTAGTAGCGTTTACTTTTGCTTCATGCTGACTTAATCATTGACCTGTGAATTCACAAGCATCTTGAAACCGAAAGGCTGGGACTGTGGGGTCTTTCATCTGCAAAAAATGCTCATTATTAAGCAGGATTCAATTTATACTTCAGTGTTGCTTGACACACTTTTTTTTAAAAGGTTATCTCATCCATCAAATTACGCTGGAGTTTTTGTAGTAAAAATGTTTTTTTTTTTTTTTTTCTCTAAAAATCTACTTATCAGTGTTTGCAGTTCTGGTTTGCATCATTTTGCCTGACTGATAACAGAAGGAGCGTAGGCGTGGTATCGGATACGAGAAGCACCACACACACCCTACACGCACAATTCAGCTGACAGCCGTTCTGTGAAACCTGTTTGACCAATCACTCACGGTTTCTCCGAAGAACAAACAGGATTCGTTCCTGGTCAGATTCTGACTCCACAGATTTTGGACTGGACCAGGAACTAAAACGGTTTCCAGAACTAAGGACCGAGAACTACCGGCCTTGGTTCTTCTATGGTTTCTACGTTGCTTGAAAAAGTTTCTGGCTTCCTGAAGACATTCCTGTAGTGGAAATATTCTTGTGGCCACAGTGTTGGACATTTAGACTTTCTGATTTATATCTATTGAACATGTGGCTGCTCTTTCATATGTTACACAGACGCTGTGGGTCTCGCTAGGGCACGGCGCCCACGAGGACGTCGTGTACAGCCACAAGGATGGCACACACCATGACCAGGCCAAACGTCCACAACATCCAGCTCTTGTTCAGTCATGTGTTTATTAAACACATTCTACATCCATCTCATTTTATGGAAATAATAAAACGTCTCTATTGTGCTCTACTTTAGTGTTGTTGTTTTTTTTGCCCCACCTCATTTTCTCTCAGCTCTCCATCCATCCATCCATCCATCCATCCCTCCCTCTCTCACTCCCTCCTGTTTGTACCCTTAAAATATTCCACACATCCTGCAGCAGTTCCACATGACAGACACTCTCCTAATATAATCACAGCGTCTGAATTCTAATTTATACCGTCAGGAGAAAATAAATAGTCTGCGCTTAATTACGGGGAGCCGGCTCCCGCCTTCGGCCGGCGTGATTTATGAAGCGCATGCCGGCGCTCTCCTGCCGCATTTTTCTTAATTTATTTTTAATCTGTCTTTCAATTAATTCTGATGGAAACGTCTTAATGGTGGCAGAGAGGTGCGTTAACAAGAGCAGGCCGAGAGCAGCACGACTCTTTCACCGAAACTTCTTACACTCTCAGATCAGGAATCAGAATCACAAACTTTAATAAAGAAGTGAACGGAGCACAGACGGGGGACTTGAGACTCGGAACACGACTCAGATTGCGTATAGGTGGGGGAAAAAAAAGAAACTTCTTGTCTACAAATGCTCATGTGAACAGATAATGTTCCAACACAGTGGCGATGTATGTTATTTCCCATGGATACAAGGACAAATCAAATGAGTCGGCTTTTACACTCACCGGCCACTTTAACAGGAACTTGTTCTTGATTCTTAGATCCCTGTTCTTGGCTGCAGGACTGGAACCCAGTGTGGTGTTCTGTTTTCTGTTGCATGCTGAGCTGCTTTTCTGCTCACCACGGTTGTAAAGAGTGATTATATGAGTTCCTATATCCTTCCTGGCAAAAAAAAAAAAAAAAGCTCAAACTAATCTGGCCATTTTCCTCCAAGCTCTCTGATCAACAAGGCGTTTGTTTCCACCCACAGAACACGCACTCACTCAGTGTTTTTTGTTTTTCGCACCATTCTGTCTGGAGACTGTTGTGTGTGAAAACCACAACCAGGAGATCATCAGTTTCTGAAATACTCAAACCAGTCCATCTGGCTCAAACCAGCACCCGTGCCACAGTGAAAGAAAGTCACACTTTGAGATCGCAGTTTTTCCCGTTCTGATGTGTGAACGTTAACTGAAGCTCTTGATTTGTATCTGCGTGATTTGATGCCTCGTGCTGCTGTCAATGGATCGGATGATCAGAGAACTGCATCAAACAGCAGGTAGATGTAGGGGTGTTCCGAGTAAAATGGCCGGTGAGCGTAAATAAACTTCAAGTTCAGCGATACCTTCACGTACAGCGATGACTTTCATCTTTCTCCATCTGTCGCAGTTTTGGAACATGGGTGTCGCCCAAGTATCCTCAATTTTCTGCTGTTGCGGATGTGTGTTTATCAAACACGGTATCTTAATGAAACACGTGTTCTTGTTCACTTTGGTAGTTCCTCAGTGTGGGTTTTTTTTTGTTTGTTGTTTTTAGCGCACTTAGTGTCGTATTCGTGGGTTTTCTAGCTTTGCTTTCATCTATTTGTTCTGAACACTGATGCGTTCTCGATTAGTTGAGCCTTCCTGCTCTTCTTCCATGGTCAGACTCTGTGTGACTATAATCTGCAGTTACTTATCGTTTCAACAACTATTCATTTTCCTCTTTAAGGAAACCGAGCCCACTTTCAGTACCAAAGCACAGCCGACTTCACACCAGCAGCCAGAGGAAGATTTAAAATCCTCCTTCCTTTTTTTTTTTTTTTTTGGGTCTCCTCAGCCTGCTCGTTTCTTTCACACACAGATCATTGCACACCAAGGCCTCCGTTTTCATTTCCCTACTCACATACGCAGCAGTTTTTAACTAGGCAGGCCAGAGCTGGATCCCAGCGCTGCCGATCGATAGCCGTGGTCGGCTCAGAGCACCACACGCTGCCTTAATGGGCCCTGCAGGTCCCACCATAAAACACCTCCATGGACCTTAGCGATGGAGCATCCATAAATCGCTTCTCTCTCTCACACACACACACACATACAGAAAACCCCAGACTGAGTTTGTGCTAGAGCTAGGCTGTGATGTAGAGCAGGGGTTCTCAACCTTTTCTGCTTTGAGGCCCACCTATTCATACTTGTAACGAGTCGGGGCCCATTAAAAAATAAAAAAAAAAAGATCCCCAATTATTTTGGCTCATCTATTCTATTAGAATCTAACAATCTATTGAAAAGTGTACTAATGAGCTGCAACGTCACTCCCGGTTACAGACAGGAGCCCAGGAATTAAATAAGTGCAATACAAACAAACTGTTTTTAATTGTACGTATTGCTTTTAAAACTGTACGGATGTGCCAGAAGCCAAACCGTGCATGCAGGGCATTCAGTCAAAAGGGATTAATGATCCAAAAGAGGAGTCTGGTCCATTAACACAAGAACTTGTTGCCATGTTTGTGTACAGCAAACAAGCAAGTTATTAAAACCAAGAAGTGGATATCGAAACCACTCAACGGGATTAGATCCTTACACGCTAACAAAGAAGGGTTTTTCCTAGGAATTGGAAATTATCCATCCGTTGAGTTCCCGACGTCTCAAACTACCTGGCGCTGCAGACATCGTTCTACACAGATGGAAACCTTGAGGCGAACAAGTTTTTTATACGTGGCTGGGTTAAAGATCTGGAGATCAGGACGCAAGATAGACGGCAGTAGACAGATCTAAGTGCAGGAAGAGTGTTTATTAGCAGGCGTGATATTTAAGTCGAGTTTATTTTATAGCAGTTTTAACAGTGGAAATTGTCGCAAAGCAGCTTTACAAAGAAGTAAAGACTTTAAACATGAGCTAATTTTATCCCCAATGAGCAAGCCTGCAGCGACAGTGGCGAGGAAAAACGCCCTCAGGCGACATGAGGAAGAAACCTCGAGAGGAACCAGACTCGAAAGGGAACCCATCCTCATTTGGGTGATGATAGACAACGTGATTTATAAATAACTCGCTTCTATAACAGTGTCCTATAGAGTCACAAAGTATAACTGCGTAACCAGGAAATTTATTATCGTTTTAACATGAAGTCTGTTTCGGTGAAGTTATAAACTGTTCATTGATGGACACTTGAGTGCAAAACTGTTCGACAACTGCAGTCCTAAAGTTAGCAAGTCAACTGTAAGAAGT
Source organism: Notarius quadriscutis (assembly GCA_026167865.1). Lineage (NCBI taxonomy): Eukaryota > Metazoa > Chordata > Actinopteri > Siluriformes > Ariidae > Notarius > Notarius quadriscutis. The sequence goes on from JANZLB010000007.1 coordinate 5,306,411, forward strand.
TTTTACAAAAGCAAAACAGAACGCAGAGTATTTAAACGGCGTTATAAACGTGACCATGATGATGATGATGCTTTGCAAAACCTCTGTGAAAACAGCTTCTGTATCCATGCACGCTGATTGCGCTCAAATCAGTATCAGGTGTTTCCCATAACGACTGGGTCCCAAGTGTGCGCACAACACGCTCCATGAGCACGTGTGGCCGCTCGAGCGACGCCAGACTCAAGCACGCAAAGGCGTGACAGTCAAGTCACCTATTGTGTAACCACAACTTTTAGCTCGTGTGTATATCGCTATCAAAATACCTCATTTTCATCGATAACTCATTGCAAAGCGTCGCGAGCTGTAGTGTGACCGTAGCTTAATGAGGCAGATATGACGTCAGGTGCGACCCAGCAATTGTACCCTACTACAAGCAAAATTGGCTTCAAATTTTAAAAAAAAAAATCGCGGCCCACTAGATGGCGCGTCACGGCCCAGGCCCAGTGCTTGAGAAACACTGATGTAGAGAGATTAGATTAAAACAGAGATGAGTTTGTGCTGCTACTCTCAGGTTTCTGGGTGCTTGGTGTTCCCTGACACTAGGTTTGAGGCATTTATAGGGCAAAAATGACCTGTTTTTTGTCTCGCGTTTAAATTCATATTATTAGGCTGTGTCACGTAAGATATCTGTTTATTAATAATCTTTAGACGTTAAAAAAACATGAGATCTTTAGAATCTACTTTAATAGAAAATGAAAATAAACCATAATGAAAGAAAGTTTCTCTTGTAATCTTGAGCATGCTTATGATGTGATATTTAATCCGATAGGTCGCATTAATTAGGTTGATACAGTAGCAGGCTAGCTAGCTTATGTTACAGCAGGATTTGATTATTAGCTCATCCAGGCGACGGCTGACAGCTTATGCCATTTTGTGTCATCGTCCACATTTCATGAAAATCGCTTCTTCTCTTTCAATTCTTCATCGATCTTGAGTCTTTTTGGCAGGAAGATCGGTCAGCCTGGGATGCATATAGTTTCAACCCAAATTTGCATAATTGTAATTCGTAATGAAGATATGGAGTAATTAAGCCCTAAGCAGTTTCCACACAAATCGCTTCTTCTCTCTCAGTTCTTCACTGATTTTGATTCTTTCTGGTGGGGACCTAGGGTGCATAGAACTTCTACCCAGATTTGCTTCATTACAATTATTAACGAAGTTATGGACTAATTAAGCCTTAATGAGCAGCTCAACAAAAATCGCTTCTTCTCAGTCAATTCCTCACCGTTTTGGATCCTTTCTGGCAAATAGGTCGGCATTCCTAGGGTGGATATCGCATCTATATATAGCTTGCAACATTTATTGAGCCCACTTTAGATCGTTCCTTCTGGACTAGACGGAGCCAGAGTGAGCTATGCTGTCTGTCAGTGATGGTCTCGTTTCGTTTCTTTTTTTCCAATTCCTTCATTGCTGGTAAGCACTTTATCCTGGTCGAGGTCGCACCGGGTCTGGAGTCTGTCCCAGGAACACTGTGCGGGAATGAGAATTACACTCTGGATAGAACGTCAATCCGTTACAGGGCACAGTACACACACACATTCCCATATTCGTTCACAACTGGAGGCAAGGAACCCAGAGAACTTAAAGGAAACCTCCATGGATACGAGTAGAACGTTCGAACAGTAACCCCGAGCATGAGATCAAACCATGGATTCTGGAGCTGTAAGGCTGTGGAATTTTTTTTTTTTCTAAAACTTTTTATTACCATTACTTCGATTGGCTTGTTGAGGACAATTGTGGAGCATTAGGGAAGAACCTTGTTAGATAAGTGAACTTGTTCCTTGAGGTCCTGAGTGAGAAGAGAATCCCTTTCCTCAATCATCGTTCAAACCCATCATCTCATCGTTGTGTGTGTGTGTGGTTTTTTTTTGTTCGTTTGTTTGTTTTTTAAACTAGCAGTGATCGGCAGTGCTGTAATTTATCCTCACCATCTTCCAAAGAGCCACTTTTGGACCTTTGATGAAGGTCATTTAAATCTCAGCTGTTCATCTACATGCTTGGATTGTATTCAGTCGTACTTGCAGTAAATAAATGTAACGTGTTTACGATGATAATGTTCATTTTGGACATGCACAATCAGCCGAGACAAGGTTTGGCTGCAGTCGGTAAGATTGGATTAATAACCGAAATCAGACTGGGTGAAGAGATCAGCTGACCAGCCGGCGCCTGTTCTCCTTTCCTGAGCCCCAGGCCGTGTGCAAGAGCGCGTCTGTCTGTGTGCGCATTAGCCAAACAGATAGCAACTTTAATTGCCTGTACATGCACTTACTCACCCCTGACGCCCTCCAACCACGTCCCTGCTGTCCACAAATGAAGAAAAGGAAGCGAGAGAGAGAGAGAGACTGACAGGGAGAGGGAGAAACCAAGCATGATTACTTATTTCTCTGGCCCTGCTACAGAGTGCCTCTCGCCAAAAATGACTCTAATTCCAAACGGTTAACAAGATTTTTTTTTTTTCTTTAATAGAGCCGAATACGTGTGACAGCAAATAGCTTTCCTATTTGCAGCCTTAATGGCTTTTCCTGCTTTGCGCTTCCAATAAGCAGTAAACTCGGAAATTAATATTGCACACCGCGTTATGATGCAAATGGGAACGAGATAGGAGAGAGCCGTACCTTCACGCACAAAGCTCTGATTAGATCCGTAATTGCGTCTTCGTCGGTTTCTCCCCTCCTCCTGCCCACTCCGGCACATTCAATTTTGAATTCACTTATATATTTATAGAAGTGTTTTAAACCTCGTCATCCATGTCAGCATCCGCATGGAGAACACGTTTGATTTACGCTGCGGTGCGGTTTTGTTTTTTCAAATCGGTGCTAATCAGCAATAATTGGCAGAGCAGAGGAGAAAAGCTCGTCCTTGAGGCCGAAAGTCTTTGCTCTCACCTCTAACTGTTTTGTTGAACCATCTCTGGGTCCATTGAAATGAAAGCACAGATGTTCTTTACCCTGTATGCTGTAAGGGAATAAAGGTAGTAGTGTGGACCAAAACTAATACTGGGTCTTGAATAGGATAATGCTTCTAATTAGCAGAAGAAAACATTGCACGCTCGCTTCAAATTACACCGAGTTGTCAAATAATGTGAAATGGACATGTCGCGGTGCTTTCTCTCACAGCCTGTGTGGATAAATTAACATCAATAGAGTTCTGAAAATTGTCGTGATGGCTATTTTGACCTCACGCCATTTCATTTATATATAATATATGGCCAAAAGTATGTGTACACATGACCTTCACATCTATACGTGTTCCTTCCTCAGACTGTTCCTATAAAGTTGGAAGCACACAGTTGTACAGAATGTCATTGTATGCTATAGGGTTAAGATTTCCCTTCACTGGAAATAAAAGAGGCCCAAACCTGTTCCAATATGAAGACATGGTTTACCGAGGTTGGAGTGTCCGGCACAGAGCTCTGACCTCAACCCTGCTGAACACCTTTTGGGATGAACTGGAACCCCAACTGCACCCCAGGCTTCATTACCCAACATCAAAACCTGTTTCACTAATGCTCTTGTGGTTGGGTTGAATGAACACCCATCCCAAAATCCTAGTGGAAAGACTTCGCAGAAGAGTGGAGATTATTGTAACAGCAAAGAGGGAATAAATCCGGAATGGTGACGTTCAACAAGCACGTATGATTCTGATGGTTCGGCGTTCACAAATGTTTGGGTATGTAGTGTACGTTTTCGTTCCATTCCAAGGGTCTAGTCTGTCACATACTTGCCACTCAGTTGGCATTTACACCTAACCTCCACCCTCTATCTTGCACATGGTTGCCCAGCAAGATGGTTATACCTCACCATTTTGGCTCCAACTGGCCCAGTCACCAGACTCTTGCTTGACACCACACCAAGGCCTGTTTCAGCAGGTGGGTCCCAGTAACCCGAATTTGGAAAGGATACACTTTTTTTTTTAATTTTGTGCCTTTCCTGGGGATTATTAGGATGGTTCTTGTCAGACCCCTCACCTTAGGTCTGTACACCAAGGGTGGCTCTACTGGAACCATTTAAGCTCCCAGTGACACATCCATGTGTTTCAACAATGTACACAATACATCAATCCACAAAAGGCATTTATATACTTACACATTTGTTTGGCTCGTAGGCATGTAATGAATCACCCAATTCATAATTTGATTCAATTCAGTTCACGATGTTGGCTTTATGAGTCAATCTTCCATGTAATGTTTTTTTTTGGGTGGGGGGAATTAAGAAAAATTTATGACCAAAAATCGCAACATTTTATTTTCCTAGTCTTTATCAACTTGAATATTTTTTTTTTCTGAAATTAAAAAAAGTTTCATTTTATTAATAACTAACAATAATTCTTTACCCACATTTGTAAAGGTTGGAGTAAAATATAATAGCCTATTAATGAAAATATTCCTTTTGTTAAAAATGAAAAAAGTTGATAACAAATGGGCCTGTTCTTAATAACCATCTATGAACATTTGTACTACCTGCATTTGCTTCTCTTTTCTTTTCTTTATCTTCTAGCAGTTTGTAAAAAGAGAGCTCTGATTTCTTGTTAAATCTATTTGAAGTCAATCACACAACAGCTGTTTCACATTTTAGAGCTGCTTTTTGCAGCATTAGAGCTGCGTTACTTCCGCCTACAGTGAAGTTATGTGCATTCCTGTTGTTATATGGTACACTCTGCTGTCTAAATAGCATAATTACAGCTCGGAAAAACTAAGAGATTACGCAGCCTGATGATAATTGTGGTTCATTATTAGGTCATCCGGCCGACAGGCGATGAGCTTATGCCATCATCTGTTGTCCATTATCCGTCCACTGTCTGTTGCCCGTGCGTCATTGTCCACATTTCACAAAAATCACTTCTTCTCTCACAGTTCTTCACTGATTTTTGATTCTTTCTGGCATGAAGGTAGGGGTACCTAGGGTGCATATAACTTCTACCCAGATTTGCTTCATTACAATTATTAATGGACTAATGAGGCCTTAATGAGCAGTTCAACAACAACAAAAAATCGCTTCTTCTCTGTCAATTCCTTGCCGTTTTGGATTCTTTCTGGCAAGTAGGTCGGTATTCCTAGGGTGGATATCGCTTCTATATATAGCTTGTGTATATAGTGTACATAGCTTGCAGCATTTATTGCGCAAGGAAGGTGGCCCACTTTAGATCGTTCCTTCTGGACTAGACGGGGCCGGAGTGAGCCACGACGTCATTGACGGTCTTGTTACCTCAAGCTAACTTTGAATTCATGTTGTTGTCTTTTACCCAACCAGAAACGACTCCAAGCTCCTTTTGTTTGTAGTTTGAAACATGTTTCGTCTCGTCACAACATCGCTACTCTGATGCTCAGGTTTGAGGATTGATGACGTTAAATTTCTTTCCTCGCAGGTCTTCATCGTGTAATCTGACATGGCATGAAAAGACAAATAATTAAGCCTCACAGCCTGTTGTAGAATTCTTTTGAGCTCATATCATACAGTATGACAAGTTATAATCTTAATCGACTAAAATCTCAAGGGCTTCGTCTGACCGTCGTGTTTGAGCAGCTTTGTTTTCACTTGTATTTTTGATCTTATAAGCTCAGTCTAAGCAGTAAACTCTTAGATCGTCTCTTTTTTTTTTTTTTTCCCCACACAGGGAGGTTATAACCTCACGTCCATCTCCACATCCATGGCCATGTGCACCAGCATGCTCCTGGGTGACACGCCCCCACTGCTGCCTCCTCTGCCTCCTCCTCACCCCAGCGCCACCATTAGCATCAACAACGTCCTGCGAGCGCACGCTCCCTACTGGAGATCTCTCAGAATACAGAGTGAGGCTGTGACCGTAAAACTAATTCATCAATAAAACACTTTATTCACCTCTTTATTTTATTTTATTTTGTTCTCTCTCAGTTCCAGAGTCCCTGCGTTTGTCCTTGCCTTCTCCTAAACCCAAAATCAAGCACACCCCAGCAGGAAAAGGCAGAACTTCTCCTCCTCAGGTCACTCCTGAACAGCAGTACCAGCGTACCCCAGTGACGACTTCACCAGCATCGCCCCCTACTGATCAGGAGGACTCAGGGCTGGATGAACTCACCCAAGGCCTGCGCTCTCTGGACCTGAGCACGTCTACGATATCTGCCAGTTCCAGCCCTGCCTCCATCCCTGTGGGCGGGGCTAGACCTAAAGTGAAGCCCAGCCCACAGAGGGATTCCTTAACAGTGCAGGAGGCATCGCCTGTCCGAGGGACTGAAAGCGGTATAGAGGACGCCGAGTCCACGCCCATCAAACAGGTAAACAGTAGCATCATTCAGTTTGCGCATTTACCAACTTGAAGTGATGTGGGATGTTTTTAGTTTTTTGATGAAAACATTCATGGCTTCTGTTTTCACGCCTTGCAGTCAGTACAACCGGCGGCTGAAGAATCGCATGCTGGGGCTGTGCGTGATCAGGAGAGTCCTGCGCTGGAGGGAGCGTGTGGTTACACGAAGAAATCCGTCTTCGAGCTTGTGTGTGGCGCCGTGGACATGGCCGGGGTACGGTATCTCTACCGGGGATAATGAAAAGTTCTCTGTTCCTGTGTGTTGTCTTGTCTTTTGACTCTGCCTACTGCGTAATTAGCTCATCTGGCCGTAAGGACGATTGCCATGGCGTTCCTATAGATGACGTGCAACCATGTGATCAAAATGTACTACATTATGAGCGTCCGCCATGTCTCGACTTGGACTTGAGCAATGATGACTCAGACTTGGACTCGGACTCGTACGTTAACTGTATTCAGACTCGTAAATTGGAGACGAGGACTCGGATTTTTTCTTTATTTTTTGTGACATGCCATAATAATTTGGCATAAGATATTTATATTTACATTAATTTTGTGTAAGAGTGTTACACCTGTGCGCCTTGGTGTGTGCATCAGATAGACTCTTGGGCACGCTCCGGACAGCGCGCATGCCAAGCGGACTATCGTGCGCGCCGTAAACGACTCGCACCTGCACAGGATTAAGGCGCAATCAGTGCACCTATATAAAAACTGTGAATACTTACTTTGTGAAGTATTGAGTTGTGTTGCTGACACATTACTGAGCCTGGTTTCCTGATCCCTGATTTCCTGTTTCTCGTCTTTGATCCTGCCGAGTCTACGATAGCCTGTTTGTGCCTCGCTCGACCTATCGCCTGTTTCACCGTTTTACGATTTTGCCGTTTTAATGACTCGAACTTGAACACCAGGGACTCGAGACTGGACTCGGACTCGAGGTTTAGTGACTCATAGGCTGTAAATCCAAAGCAGTGAATTTTAGATCACAAGTCAGCACCATGGGACAATCTGAATTTAATTTAATTTAATCAATTAATCAATCAATTAATTAATTAATTAATTAAATAATAAAGCAACCAGTGTATGAGAATTCTATCAGCTTTCTCTTAGCATTACTTCTTAGCGACATGAGCCGTGTCAGTTTACTGCACTACATTTGAGTTCAGAATAAAATTGGTTTTGTCTGATTTCTCTCTAAACTAGTCTTTCAACACTGGCACCCGCAGGAGAGAGTTCAAATCTCCCCGACAGGACTTTCTGCGTATGATCGGTGTGTGTAAGTGTTGAACAGAGAGTTAAATGCTGTATTACAGGATTGTCTTCATCAAAATCCTTCCACTCCTGGTAAAGCTCTCTCATATCCACTAGTCTGTTCTCCATCTTCTCCAAAGCCCAGATCTGCTTCCCCTTTCCCTTCCGTCTCACCTCCACTGCTGGCTCACTCAACACGGTGTCCCTCTGCAACACACACACACACACACACACACACACACACACACACACACACACACACAATATTATTACGTTCAGCTACTGCTGTTCAACAACACTTTCAACAATCTTTGTGAATTGTGCAAATAAATTCCGTCATTCAAAAACATTCTCTCTATCTCTCTGACTGACACACACACACACACACACCTTGCGATTGGCGTTAAGGTTGGTTGCAGGGATCTGCAGGGTGACGCTGTAGTCCGTTTTCTTGTTGAGCTCCTCGGCGATGAAGGCGGCTTCCTGGACCATCAGATTCACTCTCACTATCTGCGCCCTGAGCTTCTGCAGACTCCGGGCCAAAACTGCCTCTCTGAGACAGACACACACACACACACACACACACACACACACACACACAATGTACAGTGGTGCTTGAAAGTTTGTGAACCCTTTAGAATTTTCTATATTTTTGCATAAATATGACCGAAAACATCATCAGATTTTCACACAAGTCCTAAAAGTAGATAAAGAGAACCCAGT
>JANZLB010000007.1:5363997-5375086 GCA_026167865.1 Notarius quadriscutis
CACACCTACGGTCAATTTAGAGTCACCAGTTAACCTAACCTACATGTCTTTGGACTGTGGGGGAAACCAGAGCACCCGGAGGAAACCCACACGGACAACATGCAAACTCTGCACAGAAAGGCCCTCGCCAGCCACAGGGCTCGAACCCAGACCTTCTTGCTGTGAGGCAACAGCGCTAACCACTACCCCACCATGCCGCCTGTCCAAATTCTATGTGGATAAATTGAATCCCTACTTTGTGCACTATAATTCTACTCATAGTGCACCATAAATCTAGTGTATAGCTGTACCACAATGTACAGTGATCTCTGCTTGAAATGTACTCATCTGTCTGGATAAATATAATTAAACGATGTTGTTTAATGACCAGTAAAGAAAATAGGTACTGCAGAAAATCATGTTTTGAACTTTTGTATTTTCTGGTTGTTGTTTGTAATTTGTAATGTCAGTCTCTGTACGCAGTAACTTGAAAAATCAAGCTGTAACTTGAGTTATAGCTCAGAGTTTTTGCTCAAGGGTTATGAACAATCTGATTTTTTTTTTTTCAAATACAGTTTTGAACACTGAGTTCCAGTTTATTAGATACCAATAAAATATAATGTTCCTCCTTCAGCCTTCAGAAAGGCATGAACTTTGCTTGGCATGAATTTACAAGGTATTGGATGTGTTGTGCAGTAATGTGATGCCATGTGAAAATGACTGCGGTTAACTGGATGGATGCACCATCTTTCTATGATTAGGTCTTTTTACCTTGCCCCAATTATGCTCAATAGTGGTTGAGCTCAGGGGCATTGTACAAGCCAGTGAAAGGGTGAAAATTTGCTGTCAGGTGCTTAGGACCATTTGGTGATGATATTTTCCCTGTGACGTGGTGCATTATTATACTGGAAGTGTACTAGCCATAAAGGAATGAATTCAGACAGCACTGATGTTCAGATAAAATTGCTGTTTCAATGTACTTAGTGGATATCAGGAGACCTACTGTGTGCCAGAAGAATACTTTTCACATTAGGGTTGGAGGACTCGAGTCCAGTCTTGGACCCAAGGTCAGTCTTGAGATATTTTCTGTATTGTCTCTCAGATTTATTGACATTTGTATTTGGACCTGTCTCAGCCAACTCGGGTGTTGGCTTTGCAAAATATGGTCTGTGTTGTTTGTACAAATGATGTTTGTATTGTCTTCTAGTGGTAACCCAATTATATACCTAAATCTACTGTCCAAAATGATTCTACTGGACTCAAGGTCATTCTCAAGAGAGTTTGCAAATTTGGTCTGGGGTATATGAAACCGAGTCTCACGTTGCTTCCAATCTTTTCACTGGCATGATGTAACAGGGACAGATCCAGCCCAAGTGTCACGCTCCCGGGCTCATCCAACACTCAGGACTCCACTTCCCACAATCCCCCCACACATCAGTCACTACCATGCGTACTCTGTCAGCCAACCTGGAACCACTTCCTAGGAGTAGTTCCCCCGAGTTCTAATCACCATCACCTGTACCTTTTTGTTTCCATTTGTATTTATACCCCTTTTTTTGTTTTGTTTGTTACACAGTATTGCCTCTACATTTCATGAGCCTACTGAGTGTTATTATACTGATTGATTACCTGTGTGTGACCCTTTTTGCCTTTCATTTTTTTCCCGTTTCACCTCGACCTTGTGTTTGTTTGCCCGTTTCTCTTGCTTCCCGGTTTTTCGATCCTCGCCTGTTTCCCCGATTACGATTTGCCTAGCCCTTGTGTTTAGATTGCCCATGTCTACTGATTTCCAGTTCTTGGATTCTTGCCTGTTTCCTGACCACGATTTGTCTATCCCTCCTTACTGTTTTGGATCTCTCGGTATGGACCTGGCCTGGCTTTTGCACATTGTCTTTTTTCATTGTGCTCATTAAAACCTTGAGTTCATTCACAATCCACGAGCATCTGGTTTGTCACAGCCACGTTACACCAAGAATCTGACAGATGCACAGTTGCAGCAATATTTTCACTAATTTTATCAGATCGCTATGGATTTTTGTTTTTAAGATATGCTAATAAACATTATCAAGCCAACACACCATGTACGATGATGTTTAATTTATTAATATCATACTGCTTGAGCAATGTTTTTGTATTGTACACATAAATCATACAGTATTTAAGAACAATGTAACAAGTTCATATAAATTGTAAAAGTCTTCTGTTAGAAAAAAATAATTTTTTAAATACTACTGACAAACTGGACTAAAGCAGTGCATCATATTTCCATTAAAGAATGTATGTTCTAAGTTAATAAAATTTGTAACATATGAACTGTATGAACACACAATGCTGGTAGTAGTAGACAGCCTTCGGTCTCGAGAGACCATGTATAGCATCATGGAAGGTCAGTTTCTGGTTTGTAAACAGCGTCTGGAGTGGCTAAGGAGCCCTATTCTGGCATGGCAGTCCTTGCCGCACTTGTTGCAGATGAAATCTGTAGGTTGCTGTTGGCTTTGTTGTCTCTGTTTCCTTGTCGCTCTTTTCTCCTCCGACTGGCGGGTGCGTCTTTCATCACCACTTTTCACTGCTTTCGTGACAGCACTCTGCCAACAGCTTTGGTCATCTGCGAGGGACTCCCAGCTTTGGATGTTGATACCAGCAAGCTTCAGGTCACGCTTACACACATCCTTGTGCCTGAGCTGCGGTCTGCCAGCAGGGCAGAATCCCTCAGCCAAAGCGCCATAGAGAAGGTCTTTTGGGATGTGGCCATCCTCCATTCGTTGGATGTGGCCAAACCATCGAAGATGCCTCTGGCTCAGCATGAGGTGCATGCTAAGGAGACCTGTTCTGTCCAGGACCTCAGTGTTGGGAACTCGATCCTGCCAGGAGATGTCGAGGATTCGCCTAAAACATTGAAGGTGGAAACTCTCGAGCCGGTTCTCCTGCCTGGCATATGTTGTCCATGATTCACTGCCGTAGAGCAGGGTGCTCAGGACACATGGCCTGGTACCCTTTGAGCTTGGTGTTCTCTGTGAGGTGCTTGTTGTTCCACACCCGCTTGCTCAGCTTGGACAACACAGCAGCGGCTTTGGCGATACGTTTATCGATTTCCGCATCCAGAGAGAGGTTGCTGGAGATGATCGAGCCCAGGTAGGTGAAACTGTCAGTGGTGTCAAGCTCCCCATCACCGATATTAATGACTGGAGGGTCGTTGGTGTCTTGACCCATCACCTTTGTATTCTTGATGCTGATGGTCAGCCCAAATTCATGACAGGCCTTCGCAAAGTGATCAATCAGTCTCTGAAGCTGTTCCTGTGTGTGGGAGGTCAGCACTACATCATCAGCAAAAAGAAGTTCCTTGATCAGGATGTGTCAGACTTTGTTCTTGGCTTTCAGGCAGGCTAGGTTGAACAGCTTTCCGTCACTTCTTGTGTGTAGATGGACTCCGTCCTCTGAGTCGCTGAATGCATATGCCAGCAGCAGGGAAAAGAAGATGCCGAACAGAGTTGGAGCAAGGATGCAGCCCTGCTTCACTCCACTGTGGATCTCAAAAGGCTCAGAGGTTGATCCATTGAAGGAGACTGTGCCTTTCATGCCTTCGTGGAATGATGTTATAATGCTGAGCAGTTTTGGGGGGCAGCCAATCTTGCCTAGCAGCTGGAAGAGGCCGCTTCTGCCCACCAGGTCAAAGGTCTTGATGAGGTCTATAAAGGCCAAGTACAAGGGCATCTGCTGCTCATGGCACTTCTCCTGTAGCTGGCGGACAGCAAAGATCATGTCCACGGTTGATCTTTCTGCCTTGAATCCACTCTGGGATTCAGGATAGATGTGTTCAGCCAGGGTTTGCAGTCGGGCCAGTACCACTCAGGCAAAAACCTTTCCCACGATGATCAACAGCGAGATGCCACGGTAATTGTTACAGTCGCTACGATCGCCTTTGTTTTTGTACAGGGTGACGATCTTGACATCGTGCATGTCTTGAGGTACCTTGCCCTCCCTCCAGCACTGACACAGGAGCTCGTGGAGTGGCTTCAGCAGCATTGGCATCCCGCTCTTGATGACTTCAGGGGGGATGGCGTCCTCACCTCGTGCTTTGCTGCTGCTGAGAGCATCGATGGCCTTGCTCAGTTCTTCAACCATGGGTTCTGCATCCAGCTCCTCTAAGACCGGCAAGTCTTCTATGGCATCCAGGGCTTTCTGGGAGACAGAGTTTTCTCTGGAGTAGAGCTCCAGGTAGTGTTCAACCCATCTCCCCATCTGCTTTTCCTGGTCCGTGATGACTTCCCCAGTCTTGGTCTTCAGCGGGGCGGTCTTCTTTATGGGTACGCCCGTGGCTTGTTTGATTCCCTCATACATGCCTCGGACATTGCCAGTGTCAGAGGCAATCTGGATGGAGGAACAGAGGTGCTGCCAGTAATCGTTGGCACACCAATGTGCTGTATGCTGGGCCTTAGGTCTGTCTTGGTGCCTGCAGGTTTTTCTGGCTGGGGTTGCGTTTTTGTAATTGATCAAAGCAGTCCGCTTGAACTCCATTACAGGCTCCATCTCTGCGATGGTTGCCTCGAACCAGTCAGTGTTCTTCCAATCCTTCTTGCCGTACATTGTTATGGCGGCACTGTCGATGGTACTGTGAAGGGAGGCCCAGGTTTCTTCTGCACTGCCAGCTGATGTCTTGGGAAGAGTCTGACACAGCTGTTCCACAAACTCTTGGTTCTTCTTGGCGTACGCCATCTTGCTGGTGTTAATTCTTGGCTGACCTTTTTGTTTGGAGCGGTAAAGCTTCTTGGGCCTGAGCTTCACTCTCGAGATGATGAGAGAGTGGTCGGTATCGCAGTCAGGGCTGTGATAGGCTCTGGTGTTGGCGATGTTGTTCAAAGAGTTGTGCCTGACAATGACCAGGTCCAGCTGGTGCCAATGTTTTGACCGGGGGTGTCTCCAGGACGCCTTATGGCATGTCTTGTTGTGGAAGAAGGTGTTTGTAACGCAGAGATTGTGGAAGCAGCACAGCTCCAGGAGCCTCTGGCCGTTTTCATTCATCTTCCCAATGCCATGGTGTCCGAGTACAGCTGGCCAAAACTCGTGGTTGGCACCAACCCTAGCGTTGAAGTCACCTAGGAGGATCATGTGCTCTTGCATGGGGATACTGCTGATCCAGGCTTCAAGCAACTTGTAGAACTGGTCCTTGACCTCCACCGCTGCCTGTAGAGTGGGGGCATAGGCACAGATGATGGTGACTGGGCCTTGCATGGTGGACAGGTATAGGCGGAGTAATCGCTCTGTGCCATCTGTTGGATGCTTGATCATGGGAAGCAGTGCATTTCTGACAGCATACCCTGTCCTGTGCTCTCTGGCTTCCTCTGTGCTCTTGCCTTGCCAGAAGGTGTAGTGCTCCTCCTTCAGTGTGCCGCTGTCTGGGAGTCTGGTCTCCTGCAGGGCTGCTATGTCTACGTTCAGTTTGAGCAGCTCCATGTTGATCACTGCGGTCTTTCTGGTGTCGTCCACTACCTCGAGATTGTCTGTCAGTCCTGGACGCATGGTTCTGACGTTCCAGCTTTCTATACAAAGAGCTGGAGGCTTCATTTTCTTTATATGATGTTTGCCTGGTGCAGGTTTAACGATCCACTTGTCGAGCACTGAGACTCTAAGCTCCAGGCACCCACTGAAGCAGGCAGACCGTGGTGGGTCAGCACCTTACTGGTCGAGGGCTGCTCGACTTGAGGCGGGCGATAGCTGACCAGTGGGACGCGATGGCCCCTCCCACCAACAAAGACCACCTCTGGCGTCCGACTCTACGCCAGTCAAGCTAGGACTTATAACCGGTAAATGCTGTCTTCCTTGTTGTATTCTCACCACACGGCAAGACTGGAGTGACCTCTCCAGGGCGCAGTTTATGGAGACCTTGTGCTGCCCAGACAACAGGGCCCCCTTCTCGACCTCATCGACCAAGTCCAAAGGAGTGCAGGGCACTACGTTTGGGGATGACTTGGTTGCAGAAGCTGCGGGAAGGGTGATAGTCAGTGACCAACCACCTGCAGGGCTTCATTCTGGGTTTTTCTGTAGGATTTAGCTCCCTTAGCCTTGTGCTTTCCCGAGACTAACCCGCAAGGCAGTGGGGCTATTTGTCCATAGCTGGCTCCAACAGGTTTGCGTTTTTTTTTTTTTCTTTTCAGGGTATGCTCCTCTAGATCCGCTGTGTTCTGCGTTGAAACGGGCACCTTGGGTAGGATGTGGCTTGAAGCCACACACGGACGGTCTTCACCATGGAGAGGCTTGTGGCCGCTTGACCATGCCATGCATCTAGGATCCCCCTGGACTCGCTTCACATGGTGCTGGATAAACTTCATATATTCACACCACTGTGTAATGTTCTTTATATTATATGGACACATCCACACACACAAAAAAAAAAAATACGCAAGTTAATCAAAAGAATTTTTATTTTAAACTGGTCCACCATTTTAACAACATGCGTCTACTCAATGGGAAAACACTGGGCATGACATCATCGGAGTGAAATATCGGGAATTATTATACATACAGGACACGTGTTCTATTCCCTTCTAGCGGGTTTCATTCATTTGGTTTGATAGCAAGCAATATTGTTAGCATATCGCTTATCCTACATGCATTACATCACTCTACCCGGTGGAGAATGAGCGTTGAATATGGTTTACAATATTGCATGGTTGTCAAGACATGACGTCACACTTAAGAAACATAAAACTTCCGTGCTAGCAAGCGACTGGGATGATTTGTAAACAGACATGGCCACCAGGTTTTCTTCGTTAAACACAGAAGATTTTGAGAGAATTTTGAAAGAGAGAGACCAGTTGAACTCCCGAAAGGAATGTGTATGAATAATAATAATCGTAATAATAATATTGGCTGGCTTTTTTTCATGGTCTACTGTATCAGAGATATTCCATTCAGCTACTTGTCTTCAACTCATTCAATATCATGCTAGCTGAATGGAATATATATGATATACCACTCGACGCCAGCCAATATTAAAAAAAGGCGGCATGTTCTCCCATGTAGGTTTTACCCGGGTTCTCCGGTTTCCTTCCACATCCCAAAAACATGCCAGTCCTTGGATTGCTGACTCTGAACGTAGCTTGTACCCCGGGTGTGTAAATTAGTGCGTTATTGTGGAAAAACTGGCTTCCGGAGTCTGAATCCAATGTGAGCAGGATAATTAATAAATCTATTTTTCTGACTATTCATCTTTAGTCTAAAAGCAATTCCTGACTAGTTAAAAAAAAGAAGAAGAAAAAAAAGCACCTGGCCTCGATGTGTTCATTTAAAACAATATACTTTTAACAGTGTTTGGGATTTAGACCAAAAGAGTTTATCAGAAAATACTGCAGACAGGTACAAACAGAAATTAAAAAAAAAAATCCTGCTCCCGCTGACTGCTCCAGAAGGGAGGAGTGTGTTTTTGTGTGCGTGTTGTGTATGTTTGGTTCTGGCATTATGCAAAGTTGATGAGTGAGCGACCTCTTTATCTGAAGGAGAATAAAAAGGCTCCATGTCGAACAGCTGGACTCCAAGTCGAACCCTATTTCTGACCGTCAACCAAAAGAAAGAAAAAATGTTGTCTCATTTAACACTTGCTGCTTGCAAAGCAGCTCACAGCTCTTTTAATTTCGTTTGATAACTCCGTTTGTGCGGCGCCTGAGAGCATGTCATTTCTGTCTCTCCTTCTGTCCTGTCCTTTCCCTCTGCGCGCCCGCACAAACGTACACGCGCCCATTCTCATCTTGTCAGTATGAAAATGATATAAGAAACAAAATGAGATTTGAAATTTTTATGTTTGACATGCGACTTGATGAAGGGGTTTCATTGCAGGGGCTTGAGCCATGGAAATTTTATGCTAATGACACTGCCAGCCGAGTTTGGAAATTAATCAGTGGTAGAGAGAGAGAGAGAGAGAGAGCAAGAGCAAGCGAGAGAACGCTCCATAAACAGCTTTCTATTTTTTTTTTCCATTCTCTCTCTCTCAGCCACTGAAACTCATCAGAAATAGCCATGGGGTGTTGTCTGTCTGTGTGATGAGGTTGGGAGAGAAATAGGGGAGTTAGAAAATTACACTGCAGCTTAGCACTGATTGATGCGGTAATGTATGCAGCCATGAGTGTAATATTGATTAGACTCTCTGTCCGTCTGTCTTCCTCTCCATCCGTCTGTGTGTCTCGCTATCGCCTTCATCCGCAGGGAACATTCGCGCCGTCTCTGCTTATTCTCTCGACCCTTATTTCATTTATTCTTTGTTCCTGCTCCCTGCTCTTCTCTTTATTTCTTTCTCTCTCAGTTAAGACCAAACACACACACTCCTGTCGTCCTCTCACCATCGCCCCTGAGAGACACGGCTGCAGCCGAGTCAGTAATGGAGTCATTATCGGATTTCACTCTCTTAAAACAACACAATTAGTGCAGCTCTCTTAATGACGCTCACAAGGTAAATGCAGACCAATCTGCCCCCCCCATGCTGAAGGGACACCAAACTGAATAAATCACACAAAGCCAATATCATGTGTATGTATGGGTGCGTTTGTATGACTCGAGCGAGCCTGTGTGATTTATTACTCTTCCCCGACGAGACAACTGTTCCATCGCTTCTTATTTTTGTAATGCATCATCAGCGGAAGGAAAAAAATATATATATTATCCCATCTGGCATATTGCACTCCAGAGTCTAATAATCTAATGCTGAGCTGCTGTCATTAAAGTGCCACAGGAGCGCTTCCCAGAGCGAGCAGGACTCGCCGCTCTCTACCACACGCTTATCTGCGGCTGTGATTACACACGGACATTTTCCCCGATTCGAACGAATTCATTTTGCCGCTAGACTCCGAATAAACTGCTTACATGTTCGCTAAATCTCCATTCATGTGGCGCTATCCAAAATCAATTTACGTGCATGCGAAAAACTGGATTACCGTAACATTGGCACTCGTTCTGGCTCATATCTTGTGCTGCCAGGTCTAGCTAGCTTTGGTTAACTAGCTAGTCTAGCTTGCACTGTAGTTTAGAGTTTATTATCCTGAGATTGCAGATTGGTGCAACTCTGGTGCTTTTGCCAGCAGTTTGTTATTCGTGTTTGTTTTTCTCGCTTGCCACCTGAGCTGCAATCTGATTGGTCAAATAGTGCTGGTCTTGCGTTTAAATCGTAGCCTTCTCAGGATGCTGGTTCAGATTATATAGATTTGGGGGTTTGCGTATACTTTAGTTCTACAGCTTTGAACCAATCATGGTCATGCTTGCTAAGGTGAACAGCTGTTAACGAGATACCAAAAGGAATAATAGGGGTGTTTCTAGATTTGTATATTCGTGTACAGTTTGTATATTTCATGAGCGTATGGGCATCGAGATGTTTCTGGACCGTTTGTAGTTATTTCATTGGTGTTCAGGCAGATTAAACGATTAAAACATGAGCTTGGATTTCTTTCTGATTGTAATCATTTCATACTATTTAACTAAATTCTTTTCTCTACTAAGTTTTTCTTTTATTATGCAAACTGAGCTGTAAGTAAGAATGATGACGTATCTTGTCGTTGGCTGCATTTCAGTGTGATAGCCAGCAGGAGGCGCTGTGTGAACTCAGTGCTGAGGTACAGCAGTGGCAGCAGGAGGCTCAGGGTCAAAGGGAGAGCCAGGAGAAGGAGATGCAGGGGTTGAGGAGTGAGCTGCAGGAGGAGCAGAATCACCTCCGTCAGCACAGAACCAGTCTGGAGCAGCTGCGCAGAGAGCTGGAGTCGACGCAGAGACACGCAGAAGACGAGGTGAAGCTCTTGGCCACCTAGGGTTTAATTTGTTGTTCCATCGCCCTAATACAGAAGGTAGTAAGCTCATCCTTCATCAGGGTTCTATTCAAATGGATTAAACGTATACGTGATAACGCACTAAAACCACAGATAACAACACTAATGCACTCGTATCTACACCTCAGGCACTACCATGGTGGTCTTTGGACAGTGTAATGGGGGGGGGCAATACTTTGTCGTGCGGCACACGAGCTACAAATTTCATTTCTTGATTAAAAAGCGACAGAGCGCAGATTCTTCTGTTATATTCTTACTGAGCAGTGTGTGCATGTGTCCCCCAATGTGTGTGTTGTGTTTCCAGGTCTCCCGTAAGGAAGCAGCTCTACGCTCTCAGGACTCAGAGCTGACTCGGCTGAAGGCTGATCTACTCGAGGCTCGGAGATCGGCGTCGGACGCAGAGGCCCGGCTGCAGTCACTCGGTGAATCCGTGCAGCTTTACAAGCAGAAATACCAGAGCTGTGTGAGTAAGATCGCCGAGCTGGAGAGCATGCTGCAGAGCCACGAGGAGGACCGGAGGCAGAGCAGAGCTCAGGTGTTTCAAAGTCTCAAAGTACTTGACTTTTTAAAAATTAAACAAAGAATAAAATAATCTAGTCTAAGGGTAAAAGAACTTGGGATTAAAGGATAATAGGAACCACAGTGAAAACATGTTGTAAAGATAAAAAAAAAAGGGGAGGGGGTGTAAAACATAGATCGTAAGTGGAAAAGTGTTGGAAGTCTTTTTGCACTCTTTACATTTAATAAATGTGTTTATTTGCTCACTGAACATCCATCCATCTTCTACCGCTTATCCGGGTCACGGGGGTAACAGCTTGACGCAGAGCAGCCCAGACTTGCCTCTCCCTGGTCACCTCCACCAGCTCTTCCAGGGGGATACCGAGGCATTCCCAGGCCAGCTGAGAGGTGTAATCTCTCCAGCGTGTCCTGGGTCTGCCCTGGGCACTCTTCCCGGTAGGGTATGCCCAGAGAACCTCCCTTGGGAGGCATCCAGGGGGCGTCCTAACAAGGTGCCTGAACCACCTCAACTGACTCCTTTCAATGTGGAGGAGCAGCGGTTCTACTCAGAGTCTCTCCTGAATGACCGAGCTTCTCACCCTGTCTCTAAAGGAGAGCCCCTGCGGAGAAAACTCATTTCTACCGCTTGTATCTGCGATCTCATTCTTTCGGTCACTACCTACAGCTCGTGACCATAGGTGAGAGTGGGAACGTAGACGGACCAGTAAATTAAGAGCTTTGCATTTTGGCTCAGCTCTCTCTTTACCACAACAGACCGGTTTAGCGTCCGCATCACTGCTGACGCTGCC
>JANZLB010000007.1:5448050-5460378 GCA_026167865.1 Notarius quadriscutis
GCCTTTCGCCCGTAGTCAGCTGGGATAGGCTCCAGCTCGCCTGCGACCCTGTAGAACAGGATAAAGCAGCTACAGATGATATGAGAAATGCAGTATTTCATGTACAAGCTTGCTAAATTCGTGGACGATATTTTTAAATTCATGAATTTAAGTTGCTAAATTTTTACACAAGGTTGCAAATTTCATGAGTTTATTAACAAATTCATTTTTTTTTTTTACAAGTTAGTATTCAAGGTTAAATTTATAGATGACGTTGCTGAATTCATGAAGTTGTATGAGGTTATGAAATTTATTAATTCATCTACAAGCTTGCTGAATTTGTAGAGAAGGTTACTAATTAGGGCTTGTCATTCGTTTAAAATAGTTAATCACATTATTGTCCATGGTTAACTCGTGATTAACCACACATTTTTTTAAATCTGTTCTAAATCTACCTTAAAGGGATATTTTTCAAGTTTTTGGGGAGTGGGCGTGGATAAATCTGCTTGCTTCATGCAAATGTTCATGGCTAAGTCAGGAAAGGTAACACTGGACACAGCAAAAATTATGTTTGTGGGTATTTTATTCCCCCACTGCATTTAAAAAAACAATTAATCGGCGTTAACTTTATGATTTTAAGCACAATTCAGTGTGAACAAAACAATCTAGTATTTTCCTCGAGTTCTGGATTTAACTTCCATCCTCAAACTCTGCAATAAAATAAACTAAACACACTCGGTGATGTGGACTCTGGACAACAGTAGTGGCTATCTATCTTTAAATAAAGAAAATAAAAATACAAAACCTAAAGAAATACATTTGTTAAGCCACACAGCTCATTAAGATGTTTTCCAGTGAAATGCAAAAACTGCATTTATACACACTTTTCCATCTCTCACACATTGCTCAGAATAAAAGTGTGCAACACACACACACACCCTGGACCTTAACGTATCGTCTTTTCTCCCATCTGGATCATCAAAAGCTTATAAAAAAAAAAAATAAATAAATTTTATGTAAACGGTCAGAATGCATCAATATAAGTTGATCTTGTATATAAGTGCACGTTATCATGACTTACACCAGGAACATCGCTCGCTCACTCGCTCACGCTACGTCACATCCTGATTTCCCAAACTATGGAGGAGGGGCGCAGAACATGCATGCGTTAATCGCACATCAAAAAATGTTGCCGTTAAAAAGAATTTGCATTAACGTGTAAACTTCGACAGCCCGATTACTAATTTCATGATTTCGTATATAAAACATTGCTAAATTTCTATCCGAGGTCACTAAATTCATAGATGATGGTGGTGGATTCATGAATCTATACGAGATTGCTGAATTCATTGTATTCATGTTTTTTTTTAGTACTTTTCTGATGTTAGCCTCTTCTGTTTTTCCTGCCATGTTTCAGATCAGGAATCTTCAGCCATCAGCGGGAGAACCTGAGTAGAAAGAAGCCTCTGGCAGTACAGCTGGAGCGGAGCTGAGGGGGGTGTGTGTGCGCGTGCAGAGCCACGCCCGGCTCGAGTTTCGCTGCTGAAGTGGCACGGCGAGTCGCTGGAGAGAAGGACCCGATGTGTCGGGCACATCACTGGGAGTTTACACCACAGCACTCACTGAATGTAAAACACCTCAGGGATTCTCTGTGACACTGAGACTTTTTAAAAAGTAATACAGGATTGATGGAGAAAACATCTGAACAGAACTGATGGAGAATTGGGTTTGTTTATACCGCTGTTTATTTTATAAACCTGTTAAACTTGAATAATATCATGACACTGTGACGGATGCTATATGATCTAAGATGATGCCATTTTTCTTTAGCAGTGAAAACGAGTGCGGTTTTCATTTTTCAGAACGACAGGCGCCGTGTGTCAGTGTGTGTTAATCATCTTGAAACTTGTTTTGCTCCGAGGTAAGTGAAGATGTGAGCCGTTACTGCAGCTTTCTCTGTTTGTTCACTGCGGTGATATTTAATGTAATATATATATATTTTGTTTGGTTTTTATTTTTGACATTTCAGCATTTGTTTGTCGTAAATTTCTCAGAGGCTTTCAGATGAAAACTTTTAAAACCTGCAGGGATTTGAAACATTTCGGAACGGATTTAAAAAACATATTTAGTGTCTGTCTGTTTTTATGCCTGATGTCTTTTTCTGAACATCTATCCATCAGCGTGTGCGCAATACCCGTGCTTTTGTTTGTTTTGTGTGAAGTGAGTCATATTAGTGACCTGGTGTAGGCGATAATGGTACTAATTATATGGAACATCACCCCAGTGTTCCTGTGTCAGTGATGTAAAGTTGTGTTTGAGTCGGGCCTGTCCCGTGTGCTCAGGGCGAGTCATAACCGCGTGATCTCTGAGCCGTGGAGACAGTCCTGCTCTACTCAGGCAAAATCAATAAACAGCATTTTCTCTCACGCAGCATTCAATACACAACACGTACGGTGTCTGTGAAAACTAAAGAAAGCCAATAATTGTTATTAATGTCCTGAAATTTCCCAAAGCACAGCGTTTAAGGCTAATTCTGTCATTCCAGTTACTGCCAGTCCTTTATACTCACTGTTATAATAATAATAATAATAATGCATCCATCCTGAATTTGATGTGAGATCATTCCATTGGTCATCGTTAACTCATCTGACCATAAGGCCGTGGCGTCCGTCGTCCACAATCAGAGGTGGACAAAGTACTCAACTTCATTACTTAGTGAAAGTTGTCCAGTCAGATTTTTACTGTACATTTTCTGTCAACACATCGTTGTATTATTGCCACAACGCTTACAAAACCTAACGCCGTTATCAAAGACAGAAATATGAATTCACAAAATGCTGTGCATCATGGTGGTTTAACGTTAAGCTAGCTAGTCAGTGAAACTCCACCTGATGCTAGCAAACTCGAAATCATATTGGGTAGCTAACGCGACTAGAAAAGGAACATTTCTACATTGTTTGTTTGGCAAGATTATGCTCAAACATATTTCTGAAAGGACTTCAGATAAGTTAACGTTATTCATGTTAGCGTAACAGTGTCCAACTTAACTAGCTATGTGTAAACGTTAGCCGCGGACAAGGCTACGGCAGCTTGGCGGGCAAATCCATACAAAGTCATTTGACTAACCAGACTGCATAGCTATTGTACCATTATCGCTAGCTCTAAAAGCACAGACAGCTTCACTGCAGCTTTCTCTTGGAGTTAAACGTTTATACACCTCAATATGCTTCTGCAGGTTGGAAGGCGAGTTCTTGTAGGCCGTGATGTGGATTGTTTTCAGCAAACATTTAAAACGAAACAAATCTTTAATCCTTTCAGAAAACTGAAACATGGGTTCATGAGTTCCCCAGAAGAACCGCCTCCTTCCATTCTGCCATCGACTGATTGTGTTAAATAAAGCTGCTGAGAAATCACTGAACTTGATTTTATAGTCTATGGACGTGACGTGACTCTAGTGATTACTGATCGGCTGTCTCAGTGTCACCTGTGAAAAAACAATCATGTTTTAAAAAAGAAAAGTAAAAAACATCCACTTTCAAAGCCGCTTCATAGGAACGAGGAGCTGGATAGTAATGTAGTGGAGTGAAAAGTACAACATTTTCATTCAAATGTAGTGAAGTTAAAGTCGCCAAAAAAATAATACTCAAGTAAATGTACTTCGTTACTGTCCACAATTTTTAAATTCTGTCTCCTCCGTCAGTTCGATTTCCGTTCTCATTGTTTTGTTTCAAAGAACTCCTCACTCTGCAGAAAACTTGGTTGTTGTTTTGTCAATTTTTTACTAATGAGTTATTAATTTGGCCAAATTTTCCAGTCCTCTCACTGGAATTTTATCTCATTTCTCATCTGATTTCAGTTCTGATTGATGATTTGGGTCGATCTTCCCTCACGGAACAAAACGTGATCATTTGTTTGTTGATTTTCCTGTTGTAAACAAATGTTTATTTTCAGTTAAATCGTGTCTCCTCCCTCAGTTCTCAATGGATTTCAGTTCTGATTGTTTTACTTGAAAGAATGCGACCTTCTGCATAACACTTGGTCATTGTATTGTCAGTTTTTTGCTAACAAATTAGTAATTAGGTCACCTTAACACATTTTCTTCTGACTAGAATTGTATCTCCTCTCTCTTTTATCATGTGAATTCAGTTCTGATCGATGTTTTGGGTCGATCTTCGCTCGGGGAACAAAATTTAGTCCTTTATTGTTTTTCCTGTTGTAAACAGTTAGTCGTGGAGGTTGGTCCTCTCTCTCGCATCGTCATGGCTGTTTTGATGGCAGGCCAGATGAGCGACTACGTTCTGGTTTGTTGTGCAAGGAATTAAACCTTTCAGGATGTCCCTGAAGTGTTTTCTACCACAGCAAGCTGCTGTTTGTTACAAAGCACTGTCGACTCCTTCCATAAATGTGAAGATCAACATTTACACACGTTCTTTGATCCGTTTCTATATAAACAATAATGTATGACAGCAAGGACATTAATATATTCAACACCACCTGACCAATCAGAAGTGAGGAATCCTCATCAAAGGTGATTAAAAAACAGTGAAATTGTTAGCGGAATTAATACAGTCCAAGTGAATGAGGGTGAGAGGTGGCTTTCTGGGAGTTTTCCATTCTACGATTGCCAATAAATGTACACATTTAATTTTACACTTCCTGTAACCCTGAGCATCTTTTAGATCTCGGTGCTCGTGAGAAGGTGATTTAATGGCTATAGAGAGATTCTGCAGGATCGGTGGTTACACCGCTTTCTAAAATCCCATCAAGCGATAGTCACAGGCAGCAGGGACGGAAGAGACGTGCGAGACGAGGATCAGGCTGCAGTTATGTCTCGAGCAGACCTCAGATGGAGTCGTGCTGTAATTGGATCCCAGAAGGCTGTTCATTACTGGGAGGCAACAGACAGAGGTATTGTAGATGGAAAGAAAGGCTCTCCAGCACTCGTTGTCTTTATCAGGACATTACAAGACCAGGGTTAATTAAAAGTGCAGCCAACACAGTGTTTTTTTTTTTTTTTTTCCTTCCCCCCCCCCAATCCAGTGCATTTGTGCTGTTAAGTTTGTAATCACAGGCCCTGAAGTGTTTGGATAGAGACATGTTCTTAAAGCTTGTACAGAAAACACACAAACCCTCCACCTCTCTCTGTAGCAAACTGCATCAGAGTCAACAGGCATCTCGGATCCTCTCAGAAGTCCGGTTTTTACTCTTAATCCTCCGAATCGCGTCCCGGGTGACACGCGCGCCATTTTAATTCCTTTCATCGCCACAAAGGCCTCTAGCATAAATCGCTTATAAAGGTGACGCCTGCCACCGTCATGCAGTCGAGGGATTTTTCAAATGTCAGCCTGTACCACAGATTTGTCCCAATTAAACGAGTGCAGGAGACCATTTCCAATCTTCACAAGACCACTTTTAAAAGAATGACTTAATGAAGCCTTGCTCTCGATGTACAGAGGAAATAGAAAAACAGGCAAGTTTTAACTTCTTGGCTCAGAGGCGTGCCACTAATGCAAAAGAATCCATATTACAAAGGCTGAGACTTTAATTAATAAAAACTAATTTTTTTTTAATGTTGGGACGGTATGTTGAAGTTAAAAACGATGACTTGTAAATAATATTTTACCTGTTTTGCACTCAAAACAATACAACAGCATTTTATCTGATGAATTTGTTTTCTCGTAATAAGCACGTTTCAATTTTGATTCTTGCAACACATTGGAAAAAAAAAAAACTTGACTGTAAAGCATTTCCCATGTCATTCCTTCTCACAAGATGTATAGAGACTGAATACACACTCAGAAGAAGAGCACGGAGTCTCAACATTTTATACGGTTGGAGATCCAGAGCAGGGCATCTGAGCCCATTCCTCTTTACACGATCAGCCGGGGTCCTCGTCAGGGGACTGAGATGTTCAGGGCAGAAGCTTGATTCTGTGCTCAGTCAACCATTTTAGTGTTGATTTGGACATCAGATCGTTGTCCTGCTGGAAGATCCAATGGCAACCCGGTTTCTTAAAGTACAGAGGAGCCAGATTCTGATTTAAAATGTCCTGGTGTTTCATGGAGTCCAACAAGGTTTTCGGTACCAAAACAAACATCAGGCGCTTGTGGTTAACTGACAAAAGGCTTTTTTTTTTTTCTTCTAGAACCTTCTGAATGGAGGTGGAGTCTGATGGTGGGGGTTTTGGAGATCCCACTTTTTCTTCACTGTACGTGGGGGCAAAATAAACCTGGCTCCTCTTCCAGGCGAGTTTGTAACAGTTGGTGTCCGCTTTTTTTTTTCCCTAACTTATGAAGGTCAACACACTTCATTTGGTTTGTGTGTTCTCTTCCCCATGTTGATGGATGACTAACCCTATGTCTGAAATCCCTCACTCACTATCTCAGGAATTCTATAGAGATGGCTCATTGGTAAAAAAAAAAAAAAAACCACTTTCGGACACCATTACTGTCACACAAAACAGTCAGCTGGTGCATTTTCACAATGATAAATCCATCATTGTGAAAATCAATCAATACAAAGTACTTTGTGTCTGCTGCATTTTTCAGTTCTTTGAAATCAAGGCTGAATACTTTCTTCTTTGCCACTGCTTTTGATTAATTCCTCGCTCTGCATGGCGGTATATATTGGTTAGTGACCATCAGTTGGACACTACTTTTCATGATCCACTATACAGTGAGTGGGTAAGGGAACTTGCCCCCTGGTTAATCAATCAGAAGTCACGGATTACAGCTTGAAAGACAGACATGCTCCGAATGTACAATTTTAAATATGCTTCAGGTACAGTGTTTATCATTTCCATAGGTGACACATTTTTGGAGAAAAACAAATTTGATGGACAGCAGTTCCAAACAGGAAGCATCTGCTTAACACTGTGATTTGATTCTATCAGAATGGTGGATTGTTGTCAGAACACAGTGATTTATGCCTTTAGAGATTTTTCATAAGTTTCTTACAATGTTTACTGCAAGAGAACACAACCAGTGTATTCCACAGCCATTTAATTTCTTTGTTGTTGACAGGATGTGATAGTGTTGCAGAATTGACTGCAGATCCAATATTTACAGCTGCTAAAAAAAAATTGGGCTAGCCCGAGTCACAGTGGAGCCTGCCCAAGATTCAATCCCAACAAAACTGTTACTAAAATAAACATGGAAGGACTAATTGACTATCATAAAACTGTTCATACATGACCACTGGACTGTTTTGTCAGCATATTTACAACACAATGTTACTATTAAACATCAAACTACTGAGGATTTCTAACCACACTGATCTATGGAGACACCGAAAACTAGTATTTAAGAAAAAGGACCAGACCTTAAAAGAAAAACCTGATCTGCATTAAAACAAGTCATGCGTCCTCCACCACAACTCTTCTCTTAGGCAAGTGCTCCTACTGCTGGTGCATGCTGGGAAATACACCGACGGCATGAAGCTGGGGGTGACCTAAAGGCCGAAACGCGCAGGAGTCCGCTTCGGCGTCATGGGTACATCCTCCCTCCTGCCTGGGGTACAGATCTTTATGGCCCTGACCAGAGAGGAGGAACAAACAAAATTTAGTTTCACATGTCTAATCATTCTGAAGTTTATTCCAGCCATCATATGTTTGGTTATAGCATCTGACTGAAGGTTAAGAGCTTTACCAAGTCCCTCGCCATGGTATTTTGAACTCACTCATTGACACAAGGTCTTGTTTTGTACATGAATAGCCACGGGTACGTCTTACTCTCCATCAGTCATTTTGATTTCTTCACAACACACCTGACTATAGGTGACAGCAATTTTTCAACAAAGTGCAGGCAAGTTCCAGGTCATTTAAAAGTCTACGATGCCAACAAATTAATTGAAAACTCCATGCAAACCAAAAAACGGCCATTCAGCTGTAAATCAATAGTGTACAAAGCAAACTAACTGCATGATGTGAATAAAGCACAATTAATGAGCCATTCCCGCAGCAAACTCCCACCCAGACAAACCAACAAATGTATCTTCATATAACGCATCAATGACTTTCATGGCCCAAAGTTTCAGCAACTTCATTCGCACACTTCTACAGCTGTTTGCCAAAGAAACAGGACATGCTGTTATTAAAATGTACCATAAATTACATTAACTTGAAGATATTGAGATGGTTTGGGGAGAAGGAGGACAATTGGTGGGACAGAAGTAGTTGTTCTGTACTCCTTGTCCCAAACCTTCAGTAAAAGTTGCCAGAACTGCATTATTCTGTCTTGCTCCAAAATCTACAAAAATAACTCTGGTGAGGTTTTCCTCTCCATCACACCTTTAGCCCTTAGAAGTGAATTCATTCAATGTCATGCTCCTGAAGCTGTCTGAGACAGGGAGCGCCGCATTAATCACCACATCCTGCGGTCATGGAAATCAAAACTCGGATCTACCCCTTTAACGCAAGCATAGTCACTGCCAGCCAGCTTTGATTTAGAAATAAATGTACTGATTAATTAATAACGTGTCATCTCGAAAAACCAATCTCTTCCTTTTGTGGTACTGGCAGATGTGCGCAAAATTAATTTCTCAGATTAATCGCAAAATTAAGGCGGACCCGTCTCCTGTGCCGCAGCATTACTGCTACAGTAATGGAGGTCAGGCAGGAGTCAATATTATTTCTGTTCCTCTTAGGCAGAGATGAGAGGTGAGAAAAGCTCATCACGGAGCGGGAGAGAGACTGTGGGTGGGACGGAGCCTGAGGAAAAGGTTTGATGATAGTCTTCCCGAAATGACAGCATTAGTATTTCAGCACAGCAGAATTTGGGCTGATATCTAACCAGGATGATAAAGAGAATGAGAGCAGCTGTTTCATACAGCAGTGAACGAATGTACCTTGAGCTGCCCAGGGTGTTCCTCTTCTCCTGCTCCTCTCTCCTCGCCCGCAGCTGCTGTTCAGCCAGAGACATCTCCTCCTCCATGTTGGAGATCTCCTCCTTCGCTCTCCGACGATTCTCCTGAAGGAAAACAATTATTTTCAGCGTTAACAAAATTGATGTGATCTTCATTGGCGTGTTTTCACTCTGGTTAACGTTTTCCTAATCACAATGCTGTGAGATTTAGCACTTGCTTCATCGCTACCTAGATGCAGCGGCGCTTTTTACTCCATCCAGGTCTGATCGGCTTGCAAAGGTTTAACACGGTACACCATTGTGCTCCAGTTATTTTGTAGACCGTTAACCAGCCATTCCTGTTGTTTGAGACTTTTTAAGATATATCTCATTGTGAAATTTCATCGTGATATTGTCCAGTCCTACTCAAGGATGCCGACGAATAAACATCAGTACTCTTAAAATTGTTTCATGGCATTTAACCAAGATTTAAAGAAGCTCCATCTGGTGAAAAGCTTTGATTTGTGTGCGTGATTTATGTTCAGCAATAAAGCTACCTAAACTCTGAGCAAAACCTCGACGTTAAAGCAGTACAGAACAGCCTGTTTAAGATGTTGGTCGTCGGAGTTTTACCTGTCGACTCTTTCCTGCGTGTTTGATGCTGTAGAACATGGGGCCGAGCTCCGCTAGCCACTCTCCATCCACCGCCGTCACACACTGCATGTACTCCTGCAACACACACAATAATTAAAGGAGGCATGTGTAATCTCTTCTGACCAACACTATCCCTGCGGTTTTAAAGAAAACTGTTCTAAAGAAATGCGCAAGGTTGAAAAGGGGGGCATTAGACCAATTTCACAACGTTAAAATCGTTCAGTTGCTCGTTTTTATTTGCATACACTTGTGCAGAGCTTTACAGCCTCCATCATGCATCACTGACATCCTGACTGTACATCTGTACCTTTAATATTAAATCTCCATTACTGAGCTGCTTCATTTGACTCTGATTGATTTGACGGACGTGTCACTTTATATTAAATCAGTTATTTACTTAAGTGCTTATTGGCTGGAATTAAACGTCCTTGTAATTCAATGCATTATTTTCTGCAGTGACTAAACAATTTCCCCTCAGGTCGGGGAAAAAAAAAAAATCAATCCATCCATCTATGAATCTGGAAAAAACTACAGTGAAACATGAACAAGTTGTCACTGAGGAGACAACACGGGTCGTATCGTCTTCTGTACAACCAGACTGGGAATTTAAACTGGTCTGGGCCTCTGTGTGGTCTTGGGATGTAATGGAGAAGTGTGAGAGACATGTTACCTTGGTGGTCATGACCAGTTCGTGGTAGGTGATGTAGTCGGGGGTGTAGCCCATGCCGAAGAGAGAGCTGGTGGGATGGAGGTGACACGGCATCCCTGTTCGTACGTTCACGTATTCCCCTATACCCTGCAAACACACACATTACACAACATGTACACTTAGAATCTGCTTCGGCACACTGGGATCATATTTGTATGAATTTTGCACTCGGTAAGTATTAAAAAAAAAAAAAGTTATTACACCCGAGGAAGAATACAATACGGTGAGCATACATTTTATTTAACATTCATTCTATGTGCAGATCTGGAGTTGCCTGATGTTTAAAATGAAAAATGACTGTTGGACACAAGTCAGAATTCCTAGGGGTGCCATTCTATTAAAATCTCTCTTTTTGGATAAGAAGAAGAGGTTGGTTTTATTCACAATGTCGCATTATGCTCATTTACTAACACAACCTCCCCCGGGATGCCAATAATTTTGGACCTGGCTCGTTTTGAGTAAGTCAGCGATGGATCAAAGCGGCGAGACGCACCTTCAGCTTAGCCGCCTGGTGGAAATAAGCGGCGCAGATGCACTTCCTGATCACGTCCCAGTCCGAGCCACAGGAGGTCAGGTTCATCTTCTGCTGCACCATGATGTCCTTGAGCTGAGCTCGTACCTCCCGGACCTGGAACACACACACACTGAGCAAAAATCCACCAAAACACACCAAGAGAATCTAATAATCCACAATTAATCTGAATAAAATTAAATCGTGTCTCTGCACCTTGCGCATGGCCTTGGTGTGGATGAAGTGCTCGTTGCACCAGATGCTGGAATAGTTGTTGTTCTTCCACTGGAGGAAGACGTTGAGGTAGGTCAGATGATCGCTCTCTGGTACAGCGAACTTCTCCCTCACCTGATCGCTCTCCTCCTCTCGGCCCTAACGGGAGCAGGACGATACGCTGAACGAGTCGGACATTTTTAATGAAGGTTGAGAGATTCCCCAACGCAAATTTTCTTAGCATCAAAAAATAAATTCATTAATTTAAAAAAAAGATACATATATTTTTTTTAAATCTACTCTCCATAAATTATCATCAGTGTTTTAAAATAATTAGGAGT
The DNA here is from genome assembly GCA_026167865.1 of Notarius quadriscutis. Taxonomy (NCBI): domain Eukaryota; kingdom Metazoa; phylum Chordata; class Actinopteri; order Siluriformes; family Ariidae; genus Notarius; species Notarius quadriscutis. Next base: position 5,459,298 of record JANZLB010000007.1, read on the forward strand.
TGCTGAAGTTTTTTTTTTTGTCAAGTATATGCGAATTATAAAAGTGAAAGGAAACCTTCGGCCTGTAGAAGATGGTCGGCACAGACAACATGGAGACGATGATGAGGATGTCGGCGCTGCAGCCCATGTCACAGGACACGATGAGCATCTTGGACAGAGCCGGGTCGAGAGGAAACTCCACCATGAGACGACCCGTCGGGGTCAGAGCACCTGAGAGAAAGACAGACACGCTAAGAGTCCGGTCCCACAATGATAACTCTGACGCTCTCTCTGCCTGAATTTAGTTCCAGTCTGGAGGAGTCACACCACAACTATAATCCCAGTTGGTCCTGACACTCAGGGAAATACTCTCATGCAATCTAGGAATAGTCCTGGAAGTTTTTTCCAAGAAGTAGCACATTATTCCAGGTCATACTGTATAGCTTGGATTTCAAAACGACTCATGCACACACTCCGATGGTTGATAAAATACAGGTAGGTCACGGATTACAGAAATATCAAAAAGAATACAAAATACAGAGTGGATGCTAATAATTTACAGAGGTTTCAGTATATTACCGACTTCATACGGATGATGCATCACGGATAAAAAAAAAAAATTTAAGTCTAAAACTATTAAATGTTTGGACTGCAGAAGTTCATAACTAAAAATATCTTACTTGTATTTATATTGATATTTCACAGAAAATAAAATCACACATCCGTGAATAAAAGATCCGTGCTTTGTATTACATTTTTTATTTTCCGTGAATCCGTATTCCGTGACTTCATGATGCAACAAGGATGCCCGGGGAAAACAGTACGTGCTCAGACAACGTCACATGGAAACAATTATCTGATTAGCAGTGTTGGGCACGTTACTTTCAAAAAGTAATTAGTTATAGTTACTTTTCCCAAAAAGTAACTAATTACCAGGGAAAGTAATTATTCCGTTAGATTTTGTGTTATCCCCCCACCCCCCCAAAAAATAATCAAATTCAATTAGTGTAATCCTAATAAAAGTGAATGTGTTTAATGACTGAAATGGACACTTAACAGAACCAATTAGTAACGTTATCTACACTATATTAATATTTTTGTG
>JANZLB010000007.1:5460478-5472146 GCA_026167865.1 Notarius quadriscutis
AAGAAAGGCTGAACGAGCAGCGTGCCAGATGAAAACAGCTTTAATAAAGTAACGCATAGCATTTTATTGTAAGTAACAGGAATGGTGTTATAACGATGTAAAAAGTAATTAGTTAGATTACTCATTACTAAAAAAAACAACACCGTTAGTAACGCCGTTTATTTCTAACGCCGTTATTCCAAATCACTGCTGATTAGTCAGATGTTTGATCGGATCAGGTCCAGGCCTGGAAAAATGGCTCCAGAAGAAAAGATTACCGATACGGATAAACCCCAGCCTGGGCTATAGGTATTGTTATTGGTCTGGTGTGAGCACTGACCACATAAACTGCAGGGAACAGATTTATTTTTTGTTACTGGTATTGTAGGACCGGGCCTTAAAGCAGGTATATTACGTTTAAAAAAAACGTGCAAGAAATAATATGCTACAGCAGTGGGCACATGGTCAAGCTAAGAAAGTTAGGGAAGGGGAGTGGCAAAGTGATCACATCTCTGGGTAATTAACGTGCCGTTTGTGCGTTTCCCCAGTGACGGAGCGGATTAAAAAGTGGAGAAGAGAGAAGGAGTGAGCTTCCCTGTGCGATGTGTGAGAGAGAGACAACGTGCTTTTCTACAAGCTGAAAAGCTTAAATAAAAGGTGCCAGAGTACCATACCTACCTGTCCCAGTGCTTCAGCGTCCCACCACTCCCAACATTTAAGATTTTTTTTTAACTGTTATAGGTTGAAGGGGGGGAGACAAAAAAAACCCCACAGATCCAGCTGATGCCCTTTAAATGACACCCACGTTCAGTTCACACTCTTAACAACTTTCATCTTCGTACTCCTCTGATGCTGGGATCAGACAAGATATTTTCGTCTTTCCCAATGCTCATATTATTTCCATAAATTCTGCCGTGTCTTGTTCAGAAGACTGGCACGACTACAATTTCGACTCCGACCGATCGCCGTTCACGTCATCGGGGAGGAGGGTCAAGAAACTGTCAATCATGGCTATCAAGATACACCTTATGGTGTTGATCTGTTAAACTAGGTGAGAAAACGCAAAGAATTCTGACATGCGAGGCTTTTTGTTGTTGTTCCTCACTTATGCCACACTTCAAGGCCTGTTCATCGTTCCTGACATTCCTATTCAGAAGGGCAGAAACATGTGCGCTCTTCACTGAACGCTCGTTTTTGTTTTTTTACGACTTGCGTCTTTCTTACCCGTGTTGTCCAGAGCACCGAGGATCCACAGCTGGTACATGGAGTTGAGCATGTTGTCTTCAGGCGGAGGATCCATGAAGTGGAAGAGCAGCAGGTCCTGCACGCCCAGAGACTTCAGCAGCAGCACTACATTAGCCAGATTCGTGCGCTGGATCTCAGGGATGGTGGTGGTCAACATCTCGTTCTTGAAGGCGCTCTGAGTGTATAACCTACATGGGATTTTAAAAAAAAAGGCGGTCTCACAGTATAAAACCTACACTACTTAACATAACTTGTACAGAACTGTTGAAATGTCTAAGAAACTACGAAAAGGACTCTCGCTAAACGTTTACCCTGACTGAAAACGAGACAGGAATATGTTAATTAGAAAAACGCCCCCATGTCCTTCTTAACAACCTTAATAGTCTGACATCACTACGACTGTATTAGCTAACTTAAATAAGCGTAAACTAGCTCGGATTAGACACGTCAGAGTCTCTCATTACATCACATCCCTTTCTCACCGATTCATCTTCGAAATACAACGTAAATCAGTCAGAACACCCAGCATCACTAACCAGGCTGGCGAGCAGCTTCTGTGGATTAAATTTTACATCTAATGCGTAACGATTCTCTAATTTTACACGGGATTGGACCGAAGTTTATACGTCCCACCCCCCAAACTTCAGATTCAATGCCAAGAGAAGGTGTAAAAACCACACTTTTGTGTAATCTCAAGAGGACAAAGATGAACATCATCATGTTCTTTTGAGATGGTCAGAGTAAAAGTGTAGCTTTCTGGTGTGTTACTAGTTCTGTTATTTGATGGTAAGGAGGGACAGAACGACCTGTTATTTTCCTTCATGTCGCTTGTTAAGGGCAATGTGCTGTACACGACAGAGGAGCATCGTCTCTCAGGGTCACTTTCAGTTCTGTCCTACTCTCTTCCGTTCTCTACTTCAGACTCCAGGAGTCTAATACAGCTGTGCTAATTATGTCTGGTGCGCGTGCGTGCGGGGTTTTTTTTTTTTTACCTGTAACATTGACCCGGGCCAGTTCTCCCAGCTCGGCCCGCGCGCTGATTAGCGTTAGCCTGGCTGATGGGGTAAACCTGCAGCGCGTCCATACCTATACGTGGGTTGAACACCTGAACGGATGAATATGAAAAATGATATAGTTAAAAAAAAAAAGTTTACAGAAACTCTTATTTTAAAAATGTTAAAATCATAACTGTCTAATACTTTGAGTTTGCAATATCCAGCATCCACAACAAACATGATGCCATCGACAGTCAGAGACGTCTCTGCAATATTTGTGGCCACGATGCACTTCCTCACTCCGTCTGGAGCCTGGTACAAAAAGAAAGAAAGGGAGAGAGAGAGAGAGAGAGAGAGAGAGAGAGAGAGAGAGAGATCTCACACACCTGCATTTCAACAGCTTACTTGTGATGTGGCACTACACAAGAAGGGCAGCAGGAAAGAGTTATAACAATTACAAATCATACAAATATTTTGTGGCTATTTAGTGTGTTACAGAAATAAAACTGAATTGATCATTAGCATCCGGACGACAGGTGATGAGTTTGTGTCATCGTGTGTTGTCCGTCATCCGTCCAGCATCATCATTTCACAAAAATCGCTTTTTCTCTCTCAATTTTTCACTGATTTTTATTCTTTTTGGCAGGAAGGTCGGTCTGCCTGGGGTGCATATGGCTTGTACTCAAATTTGCACAATTGCAATTAATAATGAAAATATGGAGTAATTAATCAATCCCTAACGAGCAGTTTCCACACAAATTACTACTTCTCCCTCAATTTTTCACCGATTTTGATTCTTTCCGGTATGAAGGTAGGGGTACCTAGGGTGCATAGAACTTCTACCCAGATTTGCTTCATTACAATTATTAATGAAGTTATGGACTAATCAAGCCTGAATGAGCAGTTCAACAAAAATCCCTTCTTCTCAGTCAATTCGTCGCCATTTTGGATTTTTTCTGGCAAATAGGTCGGCATTCCTAGGGTGGATATCGCTTGCGACATTTACTGTGCAAAGTGGCCCACTTTAGATCATTACTTCTGGACTAGACGGGGCTGGAGCGAGCTACACTGTCATTAAAACGTTCTCAACCATGAGCTTGAACATGTTTTTTTTTTTTTTAGGGCTGTCAATTATTAAAAAAAAAAAACTAATTAATCGAACATTTTACAATTAATTAATTGCGATTAAAAACTTGTTTTTCCTTCTGAAGACTAAAGCTGGTTATAATGCATATTTAAAAGTAAAATCACCAAATTAATGTAGAATAATCAAAGGATGTGTCCGCCTCTCAATCAGGAGATCACGAGTTCTACTCATGGTCGGGTCATACCAAAGACCATCATAAAAAACGGTACCTACTGCCGTCTGGCAAGGCACGCTGCAATACAGATGCGAGCGGGGAGTCAAACTCTCACAGTTGCCAGAGGACCAGCTCCTCACTGTAACCCGAGCTACGTAACAGGCGAGAGGCCGAGGGCTACGAGAACAGAGATCGGCGCCGCCCTATGTGCCACATGGCATGGGAAGGACTTTGACTTTAAATCAAAGGATGTATATTTCAGACACCATTGCTTAGTAGCCTCTTTAAACACAGAACCAGACACAACTATGCAGTTGCAGAAAGAAAATTCAGGCCTATAAAGTGCCAGTTGATTTCAAACTCAAGCCCCCCCCCATACACACGCAGGGAGAGAGAGAAAGAAAGAGAAAAAACACTACGTTCATGGGTCGGACGTTTTTAACTATCCAACTAGCCAAAACATTGGTAACCTTTTCAGTTCCTGGTTTAGTTCTTCGCCCTCGAGTACCACACTCCTGTAATGTAGACTGGCGAGCAGTACAGATGGTTTCCACAGGGTGTTTTGCGTGAAGGTGACATTTTAAAGACGAGGCGCTTCCGTGATGACTGAATTCGGCTTTACAAGCTGCGCAAATTACTTCCGTTTTCTCAAAAAAGTTTCCCAATGGAACCATTTACAGTGAAACTTTCCACCCAAAGCTCCTTCACTGTTCGTCTCCTTCTTTAGCAATGGAATTGTCTCTGGCTAGGATGAGGTTTCACGGCATCCATGTCATAGGTCAGCCCCCACACAGGAAGTAAACAAAACGCGGTTGCATTAATTTTGTTTAAATATTTTAAATTAAAATATCAGTGTGTTAATTTTGACACTCCTCTTTTTTTTTTTTTTTTTCATTGGTAGCTTACAAAGTTGTGGACACAGATTTTGGACTGAAATTCTCTCTCTCTCTCACACAGTGTCTTCGGTGCATCTGAAACCTGGTCTGAATCTGAAAATATAAAATAACTTCCAATCCAGATTTCGACGCAAGCAAAGCAATGAAAACGAGATTTGAGTCTGATCTATTTTTGCATCCTTTAAGAGAGTCAGCATAAAGAGAACTAACACACAGTATGTGTTACACACTTCAGTTACAGCTACGTGTTTATCTTAAGCCTTATGAGACCTGAACAGTACAAAAGCACTGAATAAAGCAGATCTACACTTAATTAAGCAACGCTTGCACTTTTGTTGTCGCGTTAAACGTTAGAACATCTTCCTCTTCGCCCATTCAGACTTCAACTAAAAATCTCATTCATTTCTATAAGTTTGCAGTGAAGCACGTGATGATGTGATTGATACCTTCTGGAAGATCTTAGCCTGCAGGTCTGAGGGCAGCTGGGAGTAGATGGGCAGGACTGCCAGTGCAGGAGCGTTCTCCAGCTCCTGCAATCGCTCCACAATCTGATCCGACGTCACCTGCAGCGAACAAAAACACAGTCGTAAAGCTGTAGAGCATTTTGAAAATCCTCAACAGAAACCTCCAATAATCTTATTCCTCTTTGAAATGGAGAAGGTTCTTGGTAAATGTTCACCTCGATGTCTTCCTGGCCAGGCATGAAGATGAGAATATCTCCCACCATGCCACTGAGGTGGATCTGCAAGGCCTGCTTCACCGCAGCTTCCACATAATCCTCCTGAGGTGTCTACACACACACACACCCCTTTAGGAAACACCCTTCAGACTCAAAAAACAACTTTATCAGAGATCAAAAAGACAAGAACACGTCTTACCTTACTGAACAGGATGTCCACAGGGAATGTCCTTCCAGGAATGTGAAAGACTGGAACGTTTCCGAAGAACGCTGCAAATTTGTCCGAGTCCATGGTGGCTGACGTGACGATGAGCTTCAAATCGGAGCGTCGAGACACCACCTATTACAGAAACGCATACAATTCTCAATAGTTTTAGTTATTTCGTGTCTTCGGCTGGTTCTGACATTTTAGTCTCATTTCTCGTTCATCATCTAGATTGACGAGAGTCCATTACTCTTGAGCCATCACTTAGTTTTTAACATGGATAAACATCATTATGGCCTTAGATTTCCTCCACAGACTCCCACAATGCTCTGGGTTGAGGCAGGGATGTTTTGTACCGACCTCTCGGAGCAGGCCGAACAGCACGTCCGTGTTGAGCGAGCGTTCGTGTGCTTCGTCCATGATGACGGCGCTGTAGTGGTCCAGATCAGACTCGCGCAGAGACTCTCGCAGCAGGATCCCGTCCGTCATGTACTTAATTATCGTCTTCTCCGACGTGCAGTCCTCAAAGCGGATGGCGTAACCGACCTACAGGGATCAGCGCTCACTCATTATAACTCAAACAATTCATCAAATGTAGATTATTATATTAAAATATCCTACAGCATTATTCTCAATTTAAAAAAAATAATAATAAAAATACAAGGGTCTATGAAAATCCCAAACAAGATTGATCAAAACTCATACAAAGAAAAGAATTCTCATTCATTCGAGTTAACCAATTAAAACATCTTGTTTTTTTCTCCCCCCAAAATGGATTTCAGTGCAACTTTTTCAGATATACTGTCTCAAGGTCACCTTGAAAGTGAAACCGATTTGTTTTACGCTGTAACGAAATCCATTTAAGGACTAAAATAGACAAGCAGATGGATGAGAAGAATTAAATCTAAGTTGTTTGCATGCTTTCTCAGCAGATATGTAATTCTCACCTTGTCCACCAGATGTCAGTGTTGATATAAATACAGTCCAGTAAAACTAGAGATGCATTTCATGAAGGAAATACGGTACTAGTACTTGCAAAGCAAAAAATTAAAATTTCAAGACAGACAGACAGGGTGTGCCGTGTGTCAGCAGTTGAACCTACATGTGAAGTTTGGTCATTCTATCTTAAATGTTGAAGGAGTAGTAAAATCAGTGGATTACTATGGAGAAGTACCATCGGAAGGCGCTTACAGATCTGAAGGGAGATCTGAAACCAGGCAAGTGCTGGCCCTGACAGCATTCCACCAGAGGTCTACAAAACCTGTGACTTGGACGACAATCTTGTTCTTCTGTAACCGGTTGCCAACGTACGATGAAAAGCCAAATCAGTGGTCACTCTCCATCATCATCCCACCTCTCAAACACGGACAATTACAGCGGAAGAAGCCTCACTTGTGTCATTGCCAAGATCTTTAACCAAATGATACTCAATCGCATCCATGGTCCCATTGAACCTCACCTTAGATTCAATCAGAATGGATTTTGGGAAGGCAGATCTACAGTAAGCCACATCCTGTCACTACGCCGCATCCTTGAAGAAGTACGGAAGAACAATCTCTCAGCAGTCATCACATTCTTAGACTTCAAGAAGGCTACTGATTCCATCTGGCATTACAAAATGCTCAAGATCCTAAAAGTGTACGGTATCCCACCGAGATTGCTTAGTACCATCAGAGCAACGTACACCAACACTAGAGCCAGAGTTGTCACTGCTAATGGCATTTCTGAGGAGTTCAAGATCACCGCAGACATGCTCCAAGGGGACACAGTCGCTCCATTCTTGTTTGTGAGGGTTCTTGACTATGCTCTCAGGAAAGCCATTGATGGGAAAGAAACTGAGCTTTGTCACACGTTCACTCCCTCCGAAGGCGCTTACAAATCTGGACTTTGCCAATGACATTGTCTTGCTCTCTGATGACATCCTGAAGGCCCAGGAACTGCTGCTACATGTAGAAGAGTGTAATGAAGTTGGACTGTCAACAAACAGAAAACCAAAGTTATGACCTGCAACGTTCCCCTCACAGCTTCACCCAAGACAAAAACTGGAAAGCCCCTTGAGGTTGTGAGCAATTTTAAGTATCTCAGCTCATGTTTTGGCTCCACCGAACATGACATGAAGATCCGAAAGGCTCTTGACGACATGAGGGCCGTCTGGAAATCCACCATATCGCAAAAACTCAAGATCAAGCTGTTCTGTATAACGGTGAAATCTATACTCCTGTATGGTAGCGAGTGCTGGGCCCTGAACATCTCCCTCCAGAAGTTGCTGGATGGCTCATACACCCGCATGTTGCCTTAAACATCAGTTGACAGGACCACATTCCCAACAAAGGGCTCTATGGTGACCTCCCAAGGATCTCCGACAAGGTGGCCTGGCAGGTCACTGCCTTATGCACGACGAGCTCCCTGCAAGTCAACCCATTCTGTGGGAGCCCATGCATGGATCGTGGCGTCCTGGTCATCCAGTGACTACACTAGTCCATACACTCATGAGGGATGTTGGGGTGGCCAACAATGCCGAGCTCGCCGCCTGCATGTCCGACCACAGAGACTGGTCTTTGAGGCGTGCAGCTCAGCTGAGGCTGCCTTAAGTAACTGTTACTATGAAAGGATTGAGGGATGAATGGAAAAAAATAGAAGGGTGACACAGACAAGTGTAATTAGTATGAAACGCTCTACTTTTGCTGTAATCTTGCAGTTGAATCCACATACCAAAGTCTGTGAGTCTATCTTAAAATGTGTCGTAGGTAAAATCAATGGGTTCAATTGGAAGGATGGAAAAAGAAAGTAAGCAAAGGGGGGGGGAAAAAAAAAAGTGTTATGCCTCATTTCTTATGAAGTTATGACAACCTAACGAAATTTACCAACTTCGGTGGTTCTAGCTTTTAGGAACAGTTAGGTCTTGAACATAAATTGAAGCCAATGGGAGGAAAAGCAAGGGATGAAAAGAGGAAAAAAAAACAACCAGAAAGCTGAAGTGATGGTGGTATGAAAAGAGGTGGAGTTCTTTGTCATATGTATTATTGCCTAAGACATGTCTAGTAAGTTTGGAGCTGCGTTTCTGTTGTACCGGACTTTGACTGGAAAAGAAAAAAAAAAAATCTTGTAAAGTCTGACAAAATTAAATCCGATGAAAATAATTCCCTCCACATCATTTGAATTTTAGTAAAATGTACTAAAAAACTAATTTCTACACGACCCTTCCATTTTTTAACAAACAAGCCTGGGGTGGGCTTCCCAAAACCCTCTTAAATGCTAAGAGCACCTTAATTAGGAGAGAGAGTTCATTACGATGCGCGCTCTACCATTTAACAATGATCTTTGTGCTACGATGCTTTTGGGAAACCCACCCCTGTTCATTTTTTGCTTGAAAGTCATAGGTTTGCCGATACATGGGGAACAAGATCAACTGTGAGCTAATGCTCACTTCCGTATCCCCCCACCGCTCTCGCTTATATCAGAATGCAAGCAATCGAAGGAACAGGACACTTATTATGAATGCCGACTTCAACAAATAATGAACCCTGAAACAAGTAAAAGAGCAGTGTGTCTCCCCAGGGATTTCAAACAGCATCCTGGGAAACTGTCATTTTGAAATAGTGTCAAAATCCACCCTGTGTGTTTCATAAACACATTCAGGCGGTAAACAGGAAGTCAATGTGCAACAGACCTGAAAACGGTACACACGGTATAGAACCCCAAGCTGAAGTTTGGTTACAAGTGGCTATGATTTGTGGTTGCTGAGAAAAAAAGGGTGTTTCAGACGGACAGAGATACAGATGGAGTTTGCCAATTTCATACATACACAGGAAAGATGTTAAATTCCTTGTGATTTTATTTATTTATTTATTTATTTATTTATTAGGTAGGGGATTTTCCCACAGTGACTGATCAACAATGAAGCCTTAACGACAATCCAAAATCGGCTTGTGGCAGACACAAACACACCAGATGTTGTACCCGGGATCTGTAAAGGGCTTCCTTCATGGTACAAGGTTATGGTTTTATTTTGAGAAATTTTATCTTGGAATGAGAAAAGCTATCTAGAGCTAAAAAGATAATTTGTGTTGATTAGCCTAACGTTATTTATTTTCACGTTATGCACACGAGTTTAGCAATTTGTTTTAGCCTATTTGAAATAGGCAAATTTTCAAGAAACATATGTTGTAAGGCCAAAAAAAGAAAGATAGTTTCAGGTAACATGAAATACTAAAATAGGGTCAGTAGGTAGGAAAAAGTTTTTTTTTTTTTCCCCGAAAAAAATTAACACAAGTAAACATCTTACAAAATAGTATTTTGGCACAGAATTCTTTAAAACCACCATGATGTTAGTTTATCAGACGACTCGCATGTTGTGTTGCCAGATACTGCTGACGTTTTCCAGCCAAAATATGTTCAAAACCCGCCAAAATGCACTTAAAACCGCTCAATTTGGCAACACTGCTCACGCGATCGACGTGAATATCGCGGAGTTCGAGTTATGATGTTCTGCGCGAGATGGCTGCGCCCATGTTTATGCAGGGGGGGCTGATAGAAGTGGCGAAACATTTTACTTTTTATCGTTTCTTTCACAACTTGAATGCGATGAAACAAAGAATTATGACAAACTAATGCCGCTTACACTAAAATATCGAGGGAAATTTGTAATAAAACTTTACGGTTGGCAATTTCGATGTGGAAATTCTCGATCGGTTGGGTTACCGGAAACACACTTTTTTTTTTTTTTGGCCTAATAACAAAGCATTTACAATAGTTTCTTTGTTTCTTAAAATCCAGTGAATGTGGATATAATAAAACAATTATTCCACTCAATCTTGTTGCACATGGCTTACAGCCGAATCGGCGCTACGTGCCTCGTTGACTATCAGGTCATATATGACTCGAGTTCATGGGATAATTGTTTAATAGACTACTGCTTCTGTTCACTTCTGACACCAAGATTGAACAAACAAAATTCTGCTACTGGAATCATTACTCATCTGAAGCACTCAGCACACATTCCACCGATATGCCAACTGTTATACTGGTTACCACTTTCTCACAGAAGAAAATACAAGCTACTTCTTATACACCTTCTTTATTGTGCAATGCCTTCTTTGCACCATATCTCGATAAGGTATTCTGTCTTCTCCACTGATCATAGCAACCCTTTTCCTACCATCAGGAAACTTAAAGCGGGAAATGATGAAACAAGTTGAACCAATCATTTTACTTATAGTGCAGCATTGAATGCAGAAAACTTCACTTGATGCAGACCACCATCATAGTCTGGTTACCTACAAGTGAGCTAACAAGCGAGCTCCAAATGACTGTTTTCAGACATTGGGTTTCTGAACTTTTCAAAAACATCTGCCAAGCTCCAAAAAAAACCTAGTACTGGGTCCAGAACAAACCTCAAAAGTAAAAATTACCTTAAATCACAATGATCTGCAGCTTTACTTCCTGATCCAGTAAAATACATTGACATTGCCAACTGCTATTACAAACTGCACGTTTTTTTTTTTTTTTTCTTTAGCTCACCGGCCATTGGCCGATGAGCTACTGCCATCATGTGTCATCCATCCATTCGTCGTCCGTCTGTCTGTCCGTCCGTCTGTCTACAATTCACGAAAATCGCTACTCCTCACTGAATTTTCAATGGATTTTGATTCTGATTGTTTTGTTTGGAAGATCTAATCAGTCTGCAAAAAAGTTACTCCCTGGTTTTGTGATTTCTCATTAACAAGTTGCTAATTAGGCTGGTTAATTAACTTTCAGGAAAATTGCTACTCCTCCCTGAGTTTTCGCTGGATTTTGATTCTGATTGTTTTATTTTGAAGATTAAATTGTTCTCATGAAGAACAACTTCTGTAATTATAAACAAGTCTGGTTTCTCACAGTACGGCCGTGTGAGCTGCTGCGTCGCTGACGCTCTTTTTTATTTTTATTTTTATTTTTTATTCTGCTTATTTTATTTTTGGACAATTATGATATATAGTATGACATACACAGAATCTATTATGATAATTACACTGGGTCTATCTCCACCTCCCTGACCCCTCCAGGATCGCACAAGAGTCAGCAGCTGTCCCTTGCAAAAATCACCCATTTTGTAACGACACTTATTGCCATCTCCTAAACTTTTTTTCTTAATATCTTAATTTTGGGCTGGCAGCATGCTGGCATAGTGGTTAGCACTGTTGCCTCACAGCAAGAAGGCTCTGGGTTCGAGCCCAGCGGCTAGCGAGGGCCTTTCTGTGTGGAGTTTGCATGTTGTCCACGTGGGTTTCCTCCGGGTGTTCCGGTTTCCCACACAGTCCAAAGACATGCAGGTTAGGTTAACTGGTGACTCTAAATTGACCGTAGGTGTGAATGTGAGTGTGAATGGT
>JANZLB010000007.1:6873168-6883517 GCA_026167865.1 Notarius quadriscutis
CCATTTTTATTTACAATTTGTACTTTATCCCAACTTTTTTGGAATCGGGGTTGTAATTCGTCTGACCACAATACATGTTTCCACTGTGTGATGGTCCATCCCAGATGCCTCTGAGCCCGAAAAGTCGAAGGCACTTCTGAACGCAGTTAACTTCCTTTTTGCACAGTAAAGTTTTAACTGGCATTTCTGGCCATAACCCTTTATTGTAGCGCTTGATAAAGGTTTGCCAACGTAATCCTGAGCCCATGTGGTTATTGATGAATAATGTGTCTTAATGCAATCCCATCTGAAGGATTGGAGATCACGGGTGTTCAGATTAGGCTTGCACCCTTGCCCTTTATGAACTGGAATTCCTCCAGATTCCTTGAATTGTTTAATGATATTATGCACCTTAGAGGGTGAAATATCCAAATCCCTTCCTATCTTTCTTTGAGAAACACTGTTTTTAAACATTTCAGTAATTTTCTCACACATTTGTTGACAAACTGGAGATCCTTGGCCCATCTTTGCTCCTAAATTTTGGCCTTTCCTAAATACAGATTTTGTACCAAATCATGATTGCAATCACCTGTTTCAAATCACATCATTATTTTATTGTTTTACCTCATTACTAGCCCTAAATTGCCCAACTTTATTCAGAATGTGTTGCAGGCCTGAAACACAGGAATGGATGTATATTAACGAATGAAATGAAATTGACCAGACAAAACATGAAATATCTTGGGTTCAGTCTGTCTGCAATGAAATACAGGTCAAAGTAAATTTAAAAATCACTGCTTTCTTTTTTATTTGCATTTTCCATACCCTGTGATGATCTGGCGACTTGTCCAGGGTGTACCTTGCCTCTCGCCCATAGTCAGCTGGGATAGGCTCCAGCTTGCCTGTGACCCTGCACAGGATAAGCGGTTACAAATAATGGATGGATTTTCCATACCGTCTCATTTTTTTCTGATTTGGGATTGCACTATAGAACTCTGCATCAGCATCATCCATCCATCCATCCATCCATCCATCCATCCTCTACAATCCTTATATGTTAGTGTCACGGGGGAAGCTGGAGCCAATCCAAGCTGACTTTGGGTGAGAGGTGGGGCACACCCTGGGCATTTCACTAATCTATCACAGGGCTAACACAGAGATGAACAACTTTTCACACTCACATTCACACCTATGGACAATTTAGAGTAGCCAGTTCACCTAATCTACATGTGTTTGGACTGTGGAAGGAAACCAGAGCACCTGGAACACACTTCTAGCTGAAGTACAGCGCCAGGTGTTCCTCTTCTTTCACTACCTAGCGCCAATATAATGGGGAGAGAGTGATCAAGCGAGTAAAGCAAGAGGCTCCTCACAAAGTTGCCTTAACATTTATAAATGTTCACTGGCACTGCTCTGACCACTGGAAGATATCTAGAGCTTTTGTTTTTGGTGAGATCAGTCAGTGGCTAATTAGTTAGGCACAAATCTTTTGTTATATTCTGCAATCCCCAGGATATGCCACACCTCCTTTTTGTTCTTCGTCAGTGGGAAGGCCACAATTGGAGCAGTCTTATTTAATTGGTGATGCACCTGCCCATCACCTAAGTGGAAGACCAGGTATCATATTGTCCCACATCCAGCTGCATACTTTATTGGGTTGACTGCAAGATTGACCCCCTTGAAGTTCATTCTACCACCATCACCATAGCCACAAGGACCATGTGATGATGGTGCTCTTGATTCTTGAGTAAATGGATTGCCACAGCCAGAAAATTTGGCTTATGGCATGGACTCTATGCTATTATACCAGATAGTTAATTATTATACCAGATAGTTAATTATTCCACTCCCACCAATATAATCACCACCTAATCTGAACCTTCATGCTGCTGCCACTTCCACTACCAATTATAACCATGATTGCCATATCGACGATATGACATATCCCGACACATCAAGCTATGGTTCTACAATGCTGTGGTTTTGTCCATGCTGCTCTATGGCACCGAGACCTGGCCTCTCAGCAAGACCTTGGCCACCTGTGTTCTCGGCTTCGAGACTTGTGCCCTCAGGACCATTGAGGGCTGCTTTGGTATGACTGTGTCCCCAATGAGGAGCTCCACCAGAGGACTAACCAAGCAAATATCTTCTGCACCATCGCACAACCTTGTGTTTGTTGGCTCAGACACATCCTGCACTGCACAGACAACCACCAGAGCCATTTACGAGTTTGACCTGGGATGGAGACGCCGTCATTGCCGACCACACACCCGTTGGAATGATATAATTTGTTAAGACTTCCAGCAGATTAATTTTAGACTGGAGGACATCCCGGCACTCTGCCAAGACCATGAGAGATGGCGGAGTTCAGTGGCACTGGTGGGCTCAATGCCATGCTGGCATGAGGTTTAGGAGGGAGGAGGACCAATATAATCACCTTCTCTGGGTGCTTGTGTTAAGGGTTTAACCAACACTTGCAGGACCTGAGGAGCCTCTTAGTTAACATAAAGGGCAGATCCCCTTCCTCCAATGTCAACTGGGCTTCCTTGGTCAAGAACAGCCAAGTATATAGACTCCACTCATCCTTGGCCAGCTGCATGCCGAAGTTGTACCTTTAAACTTGACTAGGTCTACCCTGGATGACATCCCAGGTGGATACCCTAGGCATGCTGCAGTATCTGCAGGTGAAGGAGACCAGGATGTTTGTGCTCCTGCAGGCTGACTAATAATTGAACAACATGGGCAAAAGGTCTCTCTTCCATATTCATGTTCCTTTATTTTCTGAGCAGATCATAGGTTCTGGCTCTAGTGTAATATTTCTGACAGGTCCTTACTCAGAATGTATATAACCACTGCCACATTGTACTGTATAAACATTCTAAAGTAAACAAACATGTGGCTTTCAAGCGAGTTCTGCTGCTAAGCATTCTTCATTACTGCACACGCATCTTTATACATCCTTCACTGTGGAGAAAGAAAGCACATCAATCAGACATGGGAGACAGTACTCAAGTATGTCATATCAGCCAGCTCCACTCCAGCTCATCCTCAAGTTCCTCCCTTGTGGTGTTGACCCATGCTAAAGTGATTAATTAATTCAAGACCTGTCATGAATAAATCAAATCCCCAAGTTAGATATTTTCTTAATTGGTTCCAGATAGCATTTTTTTTTACTCTGTGGAAATCAAAGGCTATTTCATGATAGCTGCGAGCATAAGTACTTTCTTTTTGACTTCAGTTCCAGAGAGATGCTCCAGTCAATGATACAGTAAGTGGCTACATAAAAAATCCCACCTTGAATGAGCAGATTCACTGCGTCCTCTTTGTACTTGATGCCTCCAAAGTGACATCGTACCCCAGAAGCCTGGAGTACAAACTCAGGCAGCTGCATACCACCATATCGGACCTGGGTAAGAGCAAACTTATCTTGTGCTTTCACCCTGATTTTTTAAAGATTGACTAATGAAAACATTTATTCCTTAATCATTTCATATTGTTTAACAGTTAACAAAGGTTATTCACCTTTAAAGATTAAGCACCTTTAAGCACTGCTGAAATAATTCAGGTTCTCGCCTTATCTTCCACTTTTGGAGGTTAAACTTGTCCATCTGTAGATCACAATTTTTAGTTTCTTCTTCAATATAGCTTACTGATAGAGAAAAGTAACATTATGCTTAACTTGAAGGTTCAAATTGTCAACACCCATGACCCATGGTATCTTCCCTCTTTGAGCCAGCCAACAGTCTTAAGTTCAAGACTGCTAAACATGCTTTATGGAATATGTATACATGAGCTTCATGGTTTCTAAAGATGCTTGATGAATAAGGCCTATAATGTTCTGCAAGGAGCTCCTCGAAGCATTAAACCCTACCCCATACCTGTTTCCATGTAACAGTGTAATCTACCATGGATCTCTCCCTACCAAACCACCAGAGGGCCCCCTCCTCTGAATTTTGAATTAATTTTTTGATGGTGCTTTTCATTTTCTTTTTTCCTGAGACTCACATAGACACAGTCTATGTGAAGCCTTACAGTTTACCTGCATTCTTATGAGTTCTGAACCATGATTATTTCTGATAACCATTGTATATGACCTTACCTTGCCTCTTCTTGCTTGCCTTGGTTTTGTCTGCATGTCAGATCTTTGGTGTTTTGACCCTGTTTACCCTGTTGTTCTTGAGATTGCATTATGATTTGGACTTGTCTATGACCATTTTGGATTACAAGTGTTTCACACTGAATATCTATTAATACAGGGGTTCTCAACCTTTTCTACTTTAAGGCCCACCTATTCATTCTTGTACCAAGTCAGGGCCCATTAAAAAAAGATCCCCAATTATTTTGGCTCATCTATTCTATTAGAATATTCTATTGTAAAGTGTATAAATGGAACACAACATCACTTCCTCTTCCAGATGGGAACCCAGGAATTAAATAAATGCAATAAAAACAAACTGATTTTAATTGTAGGTATTGTATTTAAACTGTATGGCTGTACCGGAAGTCAACATAAAACCATGCATGCAGGGCATTCTCAGCCAAAAGGGATTAATGATCCAAAAGTGGAGTCTGGTCCATTAACACAAGAACTTATTGCCATGTTTGTGTCCAACAAACAAGCAAGTTATTAAAACCAAGGAGTCCACTCAAAAGAAGTGGAGATAGAAACCACTCAATGGAATTAGATCCTTACACGCTAACAGAGAAGGATTTTTCCTATGAGTTGGAAAATTCTCCATCCATTGAGTTCCCCGACATCTCAAACTACCTGGTGCTGCAGTGCAGACATCGTTCTACACGGACACACCGATGAAAACCTGGAAGAGCACAGAGGAGTACAACTTTTTATACGTGGGTGGGTTAAAGATCTGGGGATCAGGACACTACAAGATAGATGGCAGTAGACGGACCTAAGCGCAGGAAGTGTGCATCAGCAGGTGTGATATTTAAGTTTATTTTTATAGCGCTTTTAATAATAGACATTGTTGCAAAGCAGCTTTACAGAGAATTAAAGACTTTAAACACGAACTAATTTTATCCCTAATTTATCCACAATGAGCACGCCTGTAGTGATGGTGGTGAGGAAAAACTACCTCAGATGACATGAAGAAACCTCGAGAGGAACCACACTCAAAAAGGGAACCCACCCTCATTTGAGTGATGATAGATAGCATGATTATAAGTCACTCGCTTCTATAACTGTGCCCTATAGAGTCAAAGTATAACTGTGTAACCAGGAAATTCATTATATAGTTTTTAACATGAAGTCTGTTTTGTTGACGTTATAAACTGTTAATTGATGGAAACTTGACTGCAAAACTGTTCATGACAACCGCAGTCTTAAAAGTTAGCAAATCGACTGTAGTCCTCAGATATAAATGCATTACTGTAAGTGTCCAGAACATCTTCCAAGTCTTTCTTTTTTTTCCAAAAGCAAAAAACAGAAAGCAGAGTATTTAAACAGCGTTATAAACATGCTTAGAAACAAACGTGACAGTTATCATGATGGGCTTTGCGAAGCATTCTGTGAAAACAGCTTCCGTATCTATGTGTGCTGATTTGTACTCAAATCAGTATCAGGTATTTCCCATAACGACTGGGTCCCAAGTGCGCACGGCCATTTGAGCCGGACCAAACTCAAGCATGCAAAAGCGCGACAGTCAAGTGATCACTTACTGGGTGACCACCACTTTTAGCTCACATGTATATCGCCATCAAAATTTTCATCGATAACCCATCGCAAAGCATTGTGAGCTGTAGTGTGACCGTAGCTTAAATGAAGTTGATGTGACATCGGATGCAATCCAGCCATTATACCCTACTACAAGTAAAAATTAGCTTCAACTTGGGGGGAATTGCAGCCCACTAGATGGCGCTTCACGGCCCAGTGGTTGAGAAATACTGCCCTGAAGTCCTCAGCAACTGATGCACATAAAAAACTCAACTGGAAAGATTCCACTCAACTCAGACTCCATCACCGATGTCTGCACATCTTCAAATGTAAGAACAGCTTGTCATCATCAAACCTAAAGTTGACCAAGTAGAATGAACGTGGTTATGACAAGACATGGAAGTGAGTTTCGTCTCCCAACTGCAAAAACGAATTGGTGAAAACAAAGGATATCGTAGAATGGAACAATCTAAAGTGACTATATTCAACAGTGCTCCAAGATTTCCCAGTTTAAATCCAAATTCTTTTAAAGTCTTTCAATGCATAGGATTCAAATACCATGGTGGCGTAGTGGTTAGCACTGTTGCATCACAGCAAGAAGGTTCTGGGTTCAAGCTCAGCAGCCAATGGGGGGCCTTTCTGTCTGGAGTTTGCATGTTCTCCCCGTGTCTACGTGGGTTTCCTCTGGGCACTTCGGTTTCCCCCACAGTCCAAAGACATGCGGTTAGGTTAACATAGGACAGCCTTGGGCTGAAGTGCCCAAGAGTGGCGGCATGTATGTATCCAGCGGCTTTGCTCTCCTGTGATGAACTAAATTTCATTGTACATTTGTGCAGTGACCATAAAGGCATTCTATTCTATTTATATCAATTTGTTTCAATATTTTGTTTTTAAACTCTCAATCATGTTACATGTAATTAGTTTTTTTTCAGGACCTTCTTGAAAAATCACTTTGGTGAAGAAGCATCCTGTTAAAATATCATTAAATGATAATCAGATTTGAGAACTGAAGCTCGTTTCTCACCCTGACATCTGCATTTGCTCGTTTCAGTTTGTTTAGCCGATCTTCTGCACCGTTTCTCTCCAGCAGCAGTTTTTCATTCTACGGGGGGGACGGACAAAAAAAACAAGACAAAACACACATTACATGGCATTTAACAGACGCTCTTATCCAGAACGGTGTACAAGTGCCAAAGTCAGGTAGGAGAAGTGCTGAACTTCTATGCTGTGTCCGAAATCACTCACTACTCACTATATAGTGGACTATACAGCGAGTTTGCCATTTCGTAGCACTGTCCAAATGTATAGTGAGAATTATTACACCCTATATAGTGGACTCATAGTATCCCACAATGCACCGTGAAAAGTAGTGAACAACCGATGATCACTGACCAAGCAATATATACACACCATCATGCATTGAGGTCACACGAGACAACATTTATAAGTACAACTAAAAATAGAAAGAGAACAGAACATAAGCTAAAATAGAATAAGAGTGCGGAGTAAGGAATTAATCAAAAGCTTCAAATTTGATTTAATAAAAGGCAACGGCGAAGAAGAAAGCATTCAGTCTTGATTCAAAAGAACTGAAAGGTGCCGCAGACACAAAGTACTTTGGATTTATTAAATGTGGGAAACACGCCCAGTATAACATGTATTTATTATTTTGTAAACCTACCAGCTGACTGATCTGGCATGTTTTAATTGTGCGACAGTAATGACGTAAATAACGGCGCAGCCGAGTAGTGTCCGAAAGTGTTTTTTCATTTTATCAATGAGCTCACGATATAGTCCTCTATATTGAATTGTCTAGATAGTGAGTAGTGAACAAGTGAGTGATTTTGGACAGCACTAGACAAGAAAGTTCTAGTACCAACTGAACAAGTGACAGAATAAACACGGTGTAATATTCTGTTGAAGTACCAACCATCAGCAAACAGCCAAGGAAAAAACAAAATTTAACCATACACATGAGCTGATAAAGTACAACTCAAAGAAAGAAAAAACCCCAATGGCTAACCCCAGGCTAGATAGAACAAAACCAGTCAAAACCACCGAGAAGTTCCAACACTATTTTATCTGTAAACTATTTATTGATTAAAAAAAAACAACACCCCACACATACCATCTCTTCAACGACTTTGATATGAGACTTCAGGTGTTCAATCTCCTTCATCTAAAACAGGAGAAACATTAGCGTGAAGCTCAACAACAAGCCAAAACAAATCTCAAACTTCACATATGAAAACACATTTAAAAAAAAAAACCTTGAGACTAGACAAAATTGTATTGAAGTATATTGCATGCCTTCTCCATAAAATATAATTTCTTCTCCTTAATTTACAAATTATTCCATTTCCCACAATCACTAATCAGGGAACGGCTAGCTACAAGTAGCAATGCGACTAGCTTAAGCGCATTTTAGTGTAGACACAGCAGAGCCGTCTTCAAAATAACGTAACTTTTCCAGTAACTAGCACCTGCGTTCACCAAACAGCAGAGTAGCTAGCTACTTTTCCTCAGTAGCTTGTACTGTAGTTAGCTACTTTCTCAAAAGGGTAGTTTGAATGTAGCTTAGCAAGTTACAATTTCAAAACGGCTTCCTTAACACCTGTGAAATGTTTTTCTTTTTATTGACTGATTTTGGTGTTGAATAAATATAACCGACACAACAAATGCATTCCATCACACAGTATCGTGATCGAATAATTTGAGGGGGACGATATTCCGTTTAGCTGATATACAAAGATATCTAGCTAACTTAACTAGCGTTGATGATGGACACAAAGATGTTAGGGTAGTATTACATTCAGACAGGTTTGGATGCTTAAAAATCAATTATCCAAATTGGGACTCTAGTTGACTTTCTGTTACAGTTTTGCGCAAAATAGAAGGGATTAAAAATATTTATTTCGACAAAACACAATTGCGAAAGGTTTGTGTTTCTGTTGAGTGATTAAAGCTGGATTTTCTCTTCTTGCAATTGTCATTCGAATCTGCAAGACCTGATATTTGGCACGGGATCTCGCAATAGTCGTGGTAGTGTTTAATCAAATGCGAAAAATGCGTTTCTTTTTCAATTTTGCGAAATTTGTCAAATCATCTGAAAAACCTCATGCAAGTGCAAGGGTGTCGTTGGGGTGGGGTGCAAAAATTAGGACAATTCTAAGGGCCCGGCATTGATAGAGGGCCCTCAGAGGACAAGGCTAATATTATTGCCATGCGTAAAGTTAATTGAATAAAAATGTTTTTAATTATTATTATAGGGCCCAAAATTTTTAGCAGCACCCTGTGTGAACGTATAGGCTTTTTTTTTTTTAAAACTTCACAAGTTTCCCATTACTTTTTAAGTTTGCAATTTCAAAAATTGTGCAATAAGCAAGTTAATGGAAGCTCAGCCACGAATACTGAAATTCAGTTCATTTGTATTGACCAGCGACAAATTTGTGCCAGTTAACTAGCCAGTTATTTATCGTACCCATATTAGGAGATATTAAAATTGTATACTCATGTTCAGTATACTGTACATCTAGAGTTATAGAGCCACATCTACACATTTTAATGATTTTTTTTTTTTAACTTGGGAGTGGAACCGACCAGAGAATGGCTGTTCGTCCGAGCCCGGCTGGTTTTCTCTTGGCTTTCTCTCAGCGCTCGCCGGGCTTCATCCAGCTCCTCAGCCAAAGACTGAGATCTTCTTGCACACAGCTGGGCACTGAAAAGGTTAAATACATGACACACATGCAACACAGACATTTTGTAAAGGCAAAAAAACCCCACAACACTAAAAATGATGCAGCACCTCGCTAGTTTGCTACGAAGCTCTGAAACGTCCATCGTCAGCTGAAGGTTGGTTTCCTCGCACTGAGATATGCTCCTCAACAGGCTACTGTTCTGCCCTCTCAGTCTGCACTGAGCGTGCTTCAGCTCCGCCACCAACCCCAACAAATCACCAGAGTCACTGGAGCCATTAAAAAATAAAAATAAAAAGAAACCCTGACACCACAAAGCATCAGCCAGAATACCAGCATCATCCTAATCATACAAGTTTTACAGTACGATGCTGTTGAATTCTTGATTATGATTGATCAGTAGGTGTTAATTTTATTTAGTAGTGCAGCTGCAAGACACAGGTTTATATTAAATGCACTCGTTCCAACATGTTATCGTTTCTATAGTCACAGCTCATACACAGGGTCTTGCATGGTGGCCGTTCTACATAAATGGACTAAGTATTGATGCGCGGTTTTCTGGAAGGAGATATTGATTTAAAACACTTATGGAAGGAGTCTCTAGTATCAGAGCCTGGTTACAGTCATTTTCTTTTCATTCCTAGACATAGGAAATTCTTCAGGATATACTGTATGAACAGGAGTATCCCCCCCCAGACCAAATTCAAGAAGCTGGCAAGATGACCTGGCAAGAGCAGCATAGCTGCTACGGCAAAAATAATAAGGAACTAACACGTTCCCTAGATGCTCAACAACATTTAAAAAAAAAAACACAGATAAAAAGTCAGACATGTTATTCATTACTAAATTAAAAAGTTGTAAGGGGGCAAATTGGTGCATTTTATAACAGGAATAAAATAGAATAGAATAAAACTTTATTGATCCCCTGAAGGGGAAATTCATATTGTCACAGCAGCAACAAATACGACAAGACAGACAGAAAAGGTAACAGTATCACTGTTCCT
>JANZLB010000007.1:7779073-7789712 GCA_026167865.1 Notarius quadriscutis
TAGGGGTAAAACTTGAATCCCATCCATCTCCAATACTAGCATACTGAATTCACCCAGTAACTTGTTTTCTTCACTTCCTGTCCCACAGCAGCAGATGTATATCGCGCAGGTTCTACAGGACCCAATCTGCGACGAGACGGGCGGAAACAGCGGAGAGGACGACGGCCAGGGATCCTCGCAGGACGAGGAGATGATCCACGGAGGCAACAGCCTGAACGAGGCCGACTTCCAATCCGGGGAAGACAGCCTCATCGCTAACGAGGTCCGCCACTAACGCCAGCACTGATGGAGAGAGAGGGAGGGCGGGAGAGATGGATGGATAAGATCGATATATAGAGCCAAAATGGATGGCATGTGATTGGAATTGGAAGATGGGCCAGAGATCCATGCTTAAGCTTTCCACGTTTGTCCAAGCTGTGTCATCTCCATCATGAGCAGAGCCGAGTGTGTAGGTTCTTGAGGAGTACGTCGCTTCAATGTTCGTAACTCCTCCTGCCAGAAACGCTGCAATCAAATCAATCGAGCACCATCTTCAAGCACAAACTGCACATGCTGAGCGTACACTCGCACTACATACGTTATTTCTCATGTCTGGGTTTTTTGGACTACATCCAAGTAGACAGTTTACACACTTGGAATTTGTGTTGCAACAAACTGGTAATGAAAAAAAAAGATCAGTAAATTGTGTGTGATCATCTCCATCAAGGAAAGAAGTGTATTTATGGTGTGTGGGTGTGAATAATATATTTTTTTTTTTTTGAATTTATTGAATTGAATTGAAACTCTCCCTGAAGAGAAAGTCAAACGGAAATCCAGTAACTAGCCGCAGATCTACTTCAGTAACTCGTAAATGAAATGGTACGTGAAGGATTTCCAGATACGACTCTAACACATGGAAATGGACAAACACATCCACCTCTGATGAAGAAACAAAAAAGAAAACGAAAGTCCACTCATCTCCAGAAGAGACGCCAGGTCTGTGGGATTTCTCCTGCAGTAACTCCTTTCTTTCTGGGACTTGATCATGACCCTCGACACTAAAAAAAAAAAAAATCTCATCCCATCACATCTAGTTTATAGAATTAGTTGCTCCGGAAGCTAATTAGTTGCTTGCTCGGTCAGTCTTTTCTTTACCCAAGAGAACGGATTTAATATCATCCCAAAGGACATGTGCAATAGAGAAGAGCTTGGGGATAAGATCACATTGGAGACCAGATCACAGTGGCAGCCTCGTCATTCGAAAACCTTCGTCACTATTGATTAACGGGGGGTGTTTTGGGTTTTTTGGGGGGTTTTATTTTTTCCCTCCTCTCTTTTCTTTCTCCCCTCTGGTGGACGATGCCATCAAAGCATCTAACGGTCTTCAGGTGCTGTAGTGTTTTGCACTTAGAAGGCTCTTTTCTGGTTTCTGATGGAACAATCCAATGATCTTGAATCTTTAAAATAAGGAATAACACACTCTAGGGTGTGCAGTTCTAGGAAATGAGTCAACAACAGGGTGGTTCCTGTTAGCAACTCGTACCAAGCTGATTATTTTTTCTTTAACTGCACATCCCTGAGTGTATTCCATTTATACCATAGCAATTTGCTTGTTGGAAGAGAGCTAGCTAGTGCGTTGGAATTGCGAGAAAATCCTCTTATGCTAGCTGTGATGCTAGGTGTTTGTCAGTCCCAGTTATTCTGTAAGCAAGTTCTGTTCACTGTTATACGCAACGTCTATTTTACAATTATTCCATAGTGCATAGCACCTCGTCCGCTATCAGCCACGTACGATTTGATTTTGTGGAATAACTGTTTTATTCTATCCACATTTACTGGACTTTGAGAAATGGAGCATGTTTATTTTTATGCAAATTCGATAAATAAAAACTTTATCCAAAACATCCAACAAAATCATTCCTGCTTAGAATGTCAACAAACCGGCGAAATGACAGCAATTTGTGAAAAATGCGATAATTCTTGAATTTTTTTTTTTTTTAAATACGTTCTTACCATCAAATGCTTTCCATTTTGTATTTTTGGGGGTCTTGTTTTCAAGTACAGTTTTTATTTCGTCCTCAGTTGCTTCAGTAACAAGCTCTGCCATTTTGTTTTTCTCTTCTCACGGTATAGAAGCTGATATCCTGGTAGTAGAGTAGCCAATCAGAGCGCATGATTCCTCATATCCAGTGAATGTGGATAGAATAAAATGTAATATTTACACAGACCAGCCATTATATTAAACCCACTTAGAGGTGGAGTAAATGGTATTTCTCGAACACTCGGAGCTGTTTCAGTGGCACAATGGTTCAGCGACTTGGACGATATTAGGCAGGTGGATTTAATGTTACTGATCGGTGTGTTTTGAATGTTAACTCTAATTCTGATCTGGTGTTAGCGGTCTGTATAATTAATTAACTTTTCTAATGTTTCTGAATGATTTATATTTTAATAAATCATTCTTTCTCCTCAAGATACCAAGTCTTTGAAACGGCGCTCTTTGGTTAATAGATGGATATCGATTGTTCATGGCTATGTCCTGGATGATGATGATGATGATGATTTTCCTGGCAGATAAAGTTTTATAAGGTTTGATAAGGGTCTATCTGAATGTTTGGAGATGTACCTTTTTATTAATATCACATGAGAAACTTTAAAACCAGAAAAGCACAAACTCCCTTTTTGAATTCATATTTCATTAAAATCCCGGATAGAACTTTATAAAGCTGAGCTTATGAAATGATTATGGAGTTTTTTTTTTTTTTTGGGCCCCCCCTTCAAATCTCCTACAAGATTGTCATGTTTGTGATTTTTGGAGATGCATCTGGAAGATGGAACCAAATTATGTGAAAGTTGCTACAGCATAAGAATCCACTGAGGGCTACACTGGCATCTTGATTTTTTTTTTTTTTGATTACACCTTAACTACCTTTTTTTTTTTGTAAACTCTCCAAAAAAAAAAAAAGCGATCCGGTTTAGTTGTAGAATTGAAGAACCGAAGTTCCAAAATGAACTGAGAGAAATTCAGGGTTTTTTTTTAATTATTTATTTTATGTATTTATTTCATCCTCTCTTGATATTCCTAGTCACCTGGTACTGGTAGGCCGTTGTATTGGACTGGAAAATCACAAACAACACGCACACAGATTTCGCACAAGGAAGTGGGTCACTGGTTTACATCATCGTCCAGTTTGTCAAATTTTGTTTGAGATGAAATTGAGACAGGTGGGTGGATTTGGATAATTGGGCAGCTTTTGACCTCGTGTTAATATGAACTTATATTTTATAGGTACAATTTGGAAGAAACCTGATGCACTTCTGCATAAATAAATGTGGTTTCCATTGGTGAATGGAAGAAATGCACAAAAGCGAGGAAAACTCCTCTTCAGCACAAGTAAATATGCACATAGGCTCTGAGAACTTGATGAAAACTCTATTTTCGTGTTGCGCTGCAGCGTTTGAAGTTTGTTATAGGAATTGGCAATACTAAACTTCTTGGTGTTCAAAAAAAAAAAAAATCTGTCCGAAAACCCTGAACCACAACTTGTCAATAAAAGTTTGAGTGCGGTGTCATTATTTTGACTTCCTTGTATATTCTGGCCTTTTTTTAAAGCTAATTAATTTTCACGTAATCATAATTTTGACTTATTTTTGGATAATAATCTCATTGTGACTCCTAACTCTTAAATTCCTGTTCTCATGCTGAACGTGTGGAAAATCGCAAACAAACTGGATTTCGCACAAGAAAGTGGGTCGGTATTACTGGTTTACATCATCGTCTATACTTTAGTTGTTAAATTTTTTGAGTTTAAGATGAAACGGAGACGGGTGGATTGGATTATTGCCCAGCTTTTGACCTCAAATTAATGCTGACTAATATTTTATAGGTACAATTTGAAAGAAAACTGATGTTGAACTGGTTTCCACTAAAGCGTTGTTTTATTACTCTCTGAGACAGCGTTATGGAATAAAAGAACTGTAAGCTTCATATATTGAAGTCTTATTGCTAGGTTGTTAAATATTTAGCAGTGATTCCACAAAATCGAGTCATATATGAGCTGGTTATCTGCTCATGGATGATGAGATTGAGTGGAATAATTGTTTATTCTATCCACATTCACTGGATTTGGAGAAACGGAGCATTTTTATTTGTATTTTTTGCAAATTCGATAAATAATAACTTTATCCAAAACGTCCAACAGAATCCTTTCTGCTTAGAATGTGAATAAACCAGCGAAATGACAGGAGCAAATTGTGAAAAATGCTATAATAATAATAATAATGATAATAATTCTTGAAAGATTAAAAAAAGACACGTTCTTACCATCAAGTACTTTTTATTCCATATTTTGTTTGATTTTTTGGGACTTTATTTTTGAGTAGTTTTTATTTCGTCCTCAGTTGGTTCAGCAACACGCTCTGCCATTTTGTTTTTCTCTACTCACGGTATATGAGCTGATATCCGAGCAGTAGAGTAGCCAGTCAGAGTGTATGATTGCTCATATCCAGTGAATGTGGACAGAATAAAGAAAGTATTTTATTCTTTAAAAGATATTAAGTACCAAAGCCCAGGATGTGGTAAAATATGAGTGCTGAGATTTCTAATAGCACATGAACTCTACGGACCAAATTTGTCAAACGCTGACTGCAGAATTAGGACCAATGCTTTATTTGCACTTAATATGAAACAAGACATTATATAGCATACATGATACCTTATAATGCTAACAGTTGATTGATGATAATTGACAACAGCCTGATTTTAAAAAATATATGTACATTAATTAAAGAACACCACATCTTAGCTATCAGTTTTAAGTTACTTTTAATGTTGTGGAACGTCCACGGAGCAAGTTAGTATCACTTAACATTATAGGAGCTATAAACTGTAATCCCCTAAGCAGCCTCACTTTTTCTCTCTCGGAGTTAATAAAATGCAAACATGCATGCTGTCATGTTACTAAGAAACCGGAAAGCACAAACTCCTCCATCCTGAAGACTTTCCAGTGGCGGAAAACGTACCAATTTCTGCAAATCGCTGACACTCTAGACTCCTTCCATGAAAGTTCCATAAAATGTCTCTTAACGCAAACATCACCACACCAACAGCTATTCATTTTTCTTTGTTGAACATGTTTTATTAATTTATTTTATGATTAGCCTGAGATCACGAGCGTCTGCCATTCAAGGCCCTGTAAATGAGTTGTTACTATAGAAACGATTGTATTAAAACTAGCGCTTTAATAAAACTAGCACTCTGTCATTTATGTTACAGTTTTATAGAGTGTAAAGCACGTCACTGCACCCATCCACGAACATTTACACACAGTTATCCTGGCCATTGTACGGTATTATGTATGCTATATAACAGATAACATTGTATAAATGTGTTTATAATAGATAATGAAGACATGATTCATCGTAAATGTTGCCCTACTGTCTATATTAAAAATTATTGTAAATAAAAACAAGCAACAAACACCACGTTATTGCAGACACTTAGCCAACGACCCTCAGATGCCTAGTATGCATTGTTAATAGTGTTCATAATGAATAGTCATAGTTTTTTTTATAGCACAGAAAGTATTGATCGCATTGAATGCATGTATAGCGTGTTTGTGTCCTTCAGTCCTAATGCTGATAGAAGGGAGATTTCACTTGTTTGCTCAAACGTTAATTCATATCGGGCCATATTCAGAGTTTATTGTTTTGTTATTATAATGCCTGCCATCTTCTTATTTATATATGATCATATCATTTTTTTGTTTTTTACTTTTCCATTGATAAATTCTCTTACATTGATTGATTTTCCATTGTATTGTATTATGTTTGTCAGGGGAGGGGGATATTTTCTTCTCGTCAGCATTTTCTAGTCCTGATTTTTTTTTTTTTTAATAATAATGAGGTTTCAGGGAAAGAGCTTCCGTTTAAATACTCTGGTCTCGAGGCTACACTCTCGGAAAATAAAGTACATCATTATACCTTTAGGGATACACCGTCCCAAGCTCGTCACTGCATCAGTGCCCTCTAAGGTACTTATTTGTACCCTTTATATACTGCTTGGGAACATGTACGTACCTTTTTGGCCCTAAAAAGGAACACATAGTTACCTTGAGGTCCAATAATGAACCCTCGGGAGTATATTAGTGTAGCTTGTACCTTGCGGGACAGAAATGGACTCCTCCTGTCCCCCGTTTCTTTCTAACAGTATATAGACAAACCCTGTCATGGACACTTCAGAAAAGTCTGGCAAGCTGCGAGGCCTCACCTACACGCAGGTGCTTTCCATAAATGGTGAACCCAGAAAATCAACTTGCACGAGTGTGTAATCCGACTCTGAATACCAGGAATGTTCGATGTGTAAATACCGACATAACTTTTTCAACATTCGTCACCAACTCTGAATACGGCCCATAATTATGAAACGTGGTCATATCCACAGAACCACTTTTGCTCAAAACAACGACGTACTAATAAACACAGCTGAACCAAAAAGAGGTCATTTGAATTTCAACACACTAAAGTGATGATCAAATACAGTATGCTTATAAATTTTATTTTGCTACCCTTGTTGTCTTTGCACTGTATATCTACTGTATGCACTATACTGTATTTATTCTATATTTTATTTTCGATGGTTGTATTCTCTGCATGTACGATACAAGCTAGCTTACCAATACCTGACTGAAAGAAAAAAGATTTTTGTTATATTTGTGTAATGTTTTGATAACTTGCTCGGCCCAGCAGAGCCTGACTGCAAGAGGAATAAAGCTTCCTAAACTTGCATGTTTTTATGTCTAAGAATGTCAGTGGCTATAGATTTTCTACATCATTTACATTTTTAATCAGATTTACGAAAGCAGCCACTCGGTTGATGTTTTAGCATACGGTTAGTGTGTAAATACTGTATAGTACGCTGCAAATGTTTTGAGTCGACTTCAAAATTATTGGCACCCACCAGTTCTTATTAGGAGGATTTATTTCAGATGGAAATGAAATACTTTCTGTAATTATTTGATTGAAAACATTGTACATTAGGTTTATTTGATTCACTTACCTTTGCCTGTTCTCTTAAAAGGTGCCATTAATTCTCGAGCTGGCTGTGAGTTGTGTCGTGCTGCTGATGTGGTCATGTCAGTCGTAAGGCGAACACAGGATCGGCAGTGTGCGTGCTTGTGTATCTGTGTGAGACCATAAAACTGACTTCTGTTTGAAAAGGAAAGCATCTCAAGCAGGATTTAATTTAAAAAAAAAATTTAAATGGTAATGATAAAATACCTTGTTTTTGTAATAGAATTTATTCGGAAATAAAGCATGTCGTGCTAAACTCACTTTTACACCAAGCCCAGATTTGTATACATGTATAAATCAGTGAACCAAGGATGTCAAATTTGCAGCTCGCGATGAAGGATTTAATCCGGCCCAATAAATTAATTTAAAATTGCGTTCTGAATTAAAATAATTTTGCAGGCTGTAACTGAATTCAGGGGGAAAAAGCTGGTGGTTAATAATAGGTGTTATTCCACTAGAGGGCAAAATGGAGCAATAAATTCAGCTCGGAACAAAATATCCTCATGATCTCCTCGTTCATTAGCAAGGTAAACATTATGCTGTCTGTATACCTCTTAACTAATTTCAGGGTTTCACAGTAACGGGGGTGAATACTTATGCAGTTACAGCTTTTAATAAGTTTACCAACTAGACAATGTTCATTAACAAAATATATATTCAATCAATATACAGTACATTATTCTAGACATCTTTTAAACACCTTCGACTTTGTCTTATCCTTTTTACAGAGTGTTCATTCACCAACAAGAGCATTAGTGAGGTCAGGCAGGGATGTCGAGGAGGCCTGGGATGCAGTCGGGTTCCCGTCCTCCCAGTGGGGTTGAGGTCAGGTCTCTATGCAGAACACAGGAGTTGGTGGCTCTGTGGTAAAGCCTTATCTCCGAGGTTGCTGGTTTAAATCTGCCCGGTCCCCTTACTGAGCGAGTTGTGTGGTGGTGGAGCGTAAGCAAGTCGTTGATGTGGGTGCCTGGAGAAAGCATGGTTGGTTGAAGAAAATGGTGCTTCAAACCCCCTCTAGATGCAAAAATAACAGTTTTGTCAGGTTCCAACACTGCTCTGTATTTCTTCCTTGGACCTTCGGACGAGGAATAATGTGAGATAATTTTGTCTTTAGCTTGTGGTTTTAAGCTTCAGAATGTGTTGGGATTCCTGTAGACTTTCTGTCTCTGGAGGCACCAAAAGGTGTGAAGATCTCTGTAGCCATGGTTATCTTTTTGATCCATTGTTGACGAGGTTACAAAGACTGTTCTCCCATTTCAATATTTTATGGGCGTCACACCTCCAGTCTCTCTCTCTCACCCCCCCCAAAAAAAATATGTTTTAGCTTGCTACAGTTATTTTTTTTGAGAGCATGGTGAAATTGTTGTATTATTGAGCATGAATTTATGATTGTTATATTTGGGAAATATTTTAACATCAAGCTCCTTAAGCTGAGCTGATGTACACGGAGTCTAAATATTTAGGAGGACCTCATGTATATGTGATCTTGTGTTCTTCACCACTGATGATCATTGTAAAGCTACTTCGCTTGACAAACACAGACTTGTCATTAAGTAGTAAAACCCTCAGGATGCCATATGGTAAGTGATGGTGCGTGTTTTCTTTTGAAAAATAGCATGAATTATTTTAGCCAATCAGAAGTCTGCGTTTCAAACAAATAGTCCTTTTGTTTTCAGGGCGGTCCTGGGGCGGGTCTCCCAAAAAGAGACTTGACTTAAATACTATTGGAAGAAACGTTGAGCTCTGTGTTTTTCCAGGGAATCACGCACACTCGCATTGTTTCTGTGCAAAGAAAATGTTTAAGGTAGCTTCTTTCGTGCAAGTATATATTTTGGCTACTGCTGAGATACAGACTTTACAACAGTAACGCCCCGCATCTCAAGAAACACCCTCAAGTACCTTCCACCACCAATTCCAAACCATCTACACTCGCAGCCTGGAGACCTGCGTCAACAAGCCCTTGACCCAGCAGCAAATGCTCTTCCAATTGTACCACAGGATCTCAGAGCAGAAGCTTCTTTGACAGACTTTTTCACTTTAATCCTGACTTAAAGATAATGTAAAAGTACTAACAGAAACCATGAGCTTCGAACATCACAAACTGCAGCACCAACCACTGCACTACGTGATCCTTGTGTTTTGCTTCTTGAACTTTTGCCTTAATAATTGAACCCTGTGAGTCAGCGCGAGACCACAATGAAGTGTGGAATGGAGAAAGAGCCGGTCATTTCCTTTCAGCTTACCTTTCCCACTAGTTCAACACTCACCACTTCCCAAATTCTCCGAGAGCCGGGAAGCCACAAGTGCACCGATGAAAGCATCACTTACCAACACGCATCAATCTGGATGACTGAGGGCGATGCTTTCTGGGAACTGTTTAACCCGATGTGTTTATTCAAACAAAGCCAATCATTTAATGAGTCACTTCTTATTGTTGAAATATTCCAAATGCAAACATGGCGAGGGTACATATAATTATGTCTTCTTTAAAGTTAGCACTAATATTTATTTTATATACGAGTTGTTTGATACAATAAGTTGAGTCACTACTCAAATGCCAGACCTGGGACTTGACCCAGCAATCTCCACATACAAGAGCCAGAACTCCAACCACTGCACCACCACAGGAAGGAAGCGGAAGGAAAGGGGGAAAAACAAAAGAGGGAATTTGTCGGTGTATATAATTAGCCGATATTAGCGCTCGTCCTATAATTAGCTAAAGCACACAATCCCAAAGTCTGGTTTATATTACTGTAGGTTTTAGCACATGACTTCATGATATGGTGTAGATTAGGAACGGAGTCAACGTTACAGTAGAATCCAGGATCGTAACCCACAAACCATTTGCTTTGATGGAATCTGATTCGAGACTCAATTTCAAACCTTCAACATGTGGGTTTTTCAACACTGTGTAAAAACTCAATGCTCTCCATTCAGGCTTCGTAAATCACCCACGATTCATCACAACAGATCATGGGGAAGAAATTATTTTTAAAAAGGCTTGGAAACGCTGGTGTAAAGTTCAATAGGCAAAAGCCCAACAGCATGGTCATTGGCATGAGCTGACCTACAGGCGACCTTTACACACGACAATGCGGTCTTTGGAAAGAAAAATCTCACGTTTCAGTTGCTGAAAGCAGGTTGTTGGATGTCAGCCTCGGCCCGTCGCTGTTCAGGATAAACGCTTTGAAAAAATAAAGAGCTTGAAGTTGAATGAGGGTTTGTGGTTTTGTAGAACGCTCGTGCTTCTCTTTACTGAGGTTCCGGTTCAAATCTGATCTCATTTCTTTTTCCTGTTTCACAGAATGTCATTGCTGCTTTTGAATGATTCAGTATCTTCACTAAAAAGCCCCACTTTGTCAGTTCCTGTGCCTCAGCGAGTGTGTGTGTGAGAGAGTGAGTGAGAGTGTGTGTGTGAGAGTGAGTGAGAGTGAGTGAGAGAGTGTGTGTGTGAGAGTGAGAGAGAGAGAGAGAGAGTGTGTGTGTGTGTGTGTGAGAGAGTGTGTGTGTGAGTGTGTGTGAGAGTGAGTGTGTGTGTGTGTGTGTGTGAGAGAGTGTGTGAGAGTGAGTGAGAGTGTGTGTGGGTGAG
>JANZLB010000007.1:7974149-7984553 GCA_026167865.1 Notarius quadriscutis
TTCAGATGGGTTAAATGCAGAGGATGAATTTCACTGTGCTTGAAGTGTGCATGTGACAAATAAAGGTTTCTTCTTCCCAAGAATGGCTTTCAATGCATAGTCTTACATCCAATAGCGCAGAACATGAAACGTTCCACAAGCTGCTTTTTTGTCTTCTTATAATTTGAAATACTTCTGCTGAAGTGTTTTTCAAATTCCTATCTTGGCACTTGTCATCCATGGCTTAACTATTCCCAAACACTCTTGTCTGGCCTACCAGCTTTTAACGGTTAACTCACCTTACATGATTCAAAATGCAAACAGAACATTCCAGGATGATTAGAAGTTTGTAGATTGATATCAGTTCATGTACTGTTTTAAAGTAGCCCACTGATCTAAGATATCAAACCAGCAATTGCATGAAATCACTCATTCACAGCCCATTCAAGATTTCTGCCATTTACAGTTTCTTAAATACTTGTCTCACATTTGCCGAATGGAAAATGATGCACTATTGAAACAAGCAATGTTTGATAAACACATGTCAAACAAGACATGGAGAAAAGTGGAAGACCTGTGGGTAGTGGATCAGCAGTAGGTGCGGAAGACAATGATGGACAAAAAGAACATTGAGTATCTATTAGGGGAAGTCATGGCCTAATAGTTAGTGATACAGCTTTGGAACCAAAAGATCACTGGTTTGATTCCCTGGACCAGCAGAAAAGGCTGAAGTGCCCTTGAGCAAGGCACCTAACCCCCAACTGCTCCCCAGGCTGTTCTGGGTATGTTATATGTCACTCTGGATCAGAGTATCTGCCAAATGCCTGGAATGGAATGGAATGGAATGGAATGGAATGGAATGGAACATCGTTTTCCAATGGCACGCCCCAAGGCCAATCACGTGCCGCATGGGAAGGAATGATAATGATGATTATGATGATGGTCAACTAATAAAAGTGAATAGTCATGCAAACCCTTACATCTCATTTCCAAATATCAAAAAATGTAATGGTAAGACAGAGATTTAAGAAGAACTCTAATAACCTACATATCCTTAATCTCCCATCGCTCTTGTCTTTGTGCTGCCTCAACATTTCTTTTTTCAGCATGTTTTTAGGTCTCTACACCAGGCAGTCCATTTCAGGATGAACCACACCAACATTAAACAGGGCCAGAATGACATTTAGATGAGCGTCTGGCTTGTATCATATGCAGCAAACAGATGCTAAAACTTGATATGAGCTAACATGCTCTGTTCAATCATGTGTACAGTCATATGTGTGTGTGTGTGTGTGTGTGAGGTCTAGATATTGTGATAATGTTAAGCAGTAGACACTACAGGCCATGTCAATATTATTTTATACAAATTTGTACCAGCAAAATAACAATGGAAAAAACAAAACAAAACATGGCAGCAGACCATATTTTGGCCCGGCTCGAGTTTAACACATACTGTATGGACAAGGTAATGCCTTGTACACCTCAAGGATCTGTATTGCTTCTCATCTCTACTCATTGGACACAAACTCAGTGGGAAGTCGTCATGGCTTCTCTTACAGTACCAGCAATATGCTGATGATACTCAGTTCTACTTGTACTTATTTCAGGATCTCGGCATTCCAATAAGTTCATTGATCCAAAAGAACATCACCATGAAGTTTAACTAATCAGCACAATTACCATCATTGTTCTGCTGAACATTTGGAGGAAGCAACCCTTGATCATTGTGCTCTGTATAACATCAAGATAAGACCACATCTTTAGGAATATTCAACACAACTCCAAAAACTTGTCCTCTTACTGCTAAAATCCTGCAACTCTGCTCATTGAACTAATAGCTTGGACTGACCTCTTCAAATGATTCACGGCCCTTCTGGTGCACACGTCCTTCTGGTGCTTTCACCTACGCTCTCTTTAACCTTCATATATTTTGCTTGGGTAGATATGACCACAGCAATCACACCCTAGTACGGATCAACACATAAGCAAACTGCCTGAGCAAGCTCACTCTGGTGATAACCGATGTGACTGCAGAAAGTAATTAAGTGATTAAGTATGCCATGCACCTATTTTTGGTCATGGCAACATTTTTGTGATATAAGCAGCTAAAGCTGACCCACCTGATGAACAACATTTTCAAGCCTATTTTTGTATAAAAGGCTATAATACCTATTTTGGATACAAGCCTACAGCTAAAAAAAAAAAAAAACGTCTGGAGTACTGGGCCAAGTTTTATTGTTGGATGTACTTTGCTGTTATGGTAGCCTGTAGAACCTACACTATAAGCCCTTTAATAATGATCAAAAAGATGTCTAGTGATTCTGAGCTGAGTGAATCTCCAGTCTCTAGCACTCAAGGTTACTTTACATGACAGGGGAAGCCATGGCCAAAAGTTTAGAAAAGCAGCTTTGGGACCAAAAGGTCACCGGGGAAGCCATGGCCTAATAACCAGAGGAAGCCATGGCCTAAAGGTTAGAAAAGCAGCTTTGGGATCAAAAGGTTGCTGTTTCAGTTCCCTGGACCAGCAGGAATGGTTGACGTGCCCTTGAACAAGGCACCTAACCTTCAACTGCTCTTCTGGGTATGTTGCACATTGCTCTCAATAAGAACATCTGCTAAATGCCTGTAATGTGTGAAACCAAGGCAAATATTCACCAACTATGCAAGTACTGCTAAAGCTGCCCTAACCACAGGTGAACTACAGCCTGCCACCTACACTGTTTCCTTTTTATGGGCAAAGCA
This sequence comes from Notarius quadriscutis, assembly GCA_026167865.1. Taxonomy (NCBI): domain Eukaryota; kingdom Metazoa; phylum Chordata; class Actinopteri; order Siluriformes; family Ariidae; genus Notarius; species Notarius quadriscutis. The sequence goes on from JANZLB010000007.1 coordinate 7,976,871, forward strand.
GCATAGAATTCGCTGATTTAGGACTTCCCCCAAATAAATGAATTGCCAGATTACTCATTCATACCAGGAAATCTGGCCATATCTGCCCTTTAAACTTCACTATCTTTCTTATTATTACATTAAAGTGCATATGAAGCTATTTTTAAAATTTATTTATGGGGGGTATCTACTGTGCAATAAGCAAATAAAACATAATACATGGAAAATCCATAAAACCAAAAGTAAACCCTTTAGTCAGAAATCATGGCTATATCTAAAATAAATGTCTGGAGGACTGCTTCATGTTTAATTGCAGGATGTACTTTGCTGACCTCACGTTGATTGCTAAGTGCTTGTTTTTAAGAACAATGAGAAGGTCCCTAGCAATAATGAGTAGAGTGAATCACCAGTCTCTCACACTCAAGGTCATTCATCAAATGAAGTAGAAACAGACTCCAATGTTTTTAAAAGCCACTATATACCATACAAAGATGGATCACTTGCTGATGTCGAAGACAATGATGAACAAGACCAAGACAACAATATGGATGAACAAACTGATACTCAAACAGTATTAGAAGCACATTATGAAAGAACAGTAGCAGTTGAGGCTTGGTAAGTTTTAAGCAACATTATTTAAATAAAATGATTTTTTTGAAGGAAAGGAAAAGCAAAACATATGTTTTGTGTGTGTTGTAAGCAGCACAATTTTTATGACCGTGATAGGCTGTCTGTATATAAAGATCAGTGCTGCGATGTGATAAAGAGCTATATGGCTGGCATAACAGCATGAAATACAGCATGAAACCTAGCCTTTCATTTCCATTTTACTTTTAGTGGGATTGATGAGGCTGTTTATGAAGCAATACCTAGTTTTGTTGCATAATGAATAATAAATAGGCGAGCTTGAATGTTTATTTGTTATTCCATCTTTATAAGAATTGTCTTACTTGCAATGAAGGTCTGTGAAATGAACAATAAGAACAATAAATCATGCAATGTGGATTGTTAACTCACTATTGGCAAAGTATAACATTTTGTTGGATAAACTTCATCTTGTTAGGCATTCACTGACAATTCTGATAGTTTTATTGTGATGGAGTCTTTGGTTGGTATGGACCCTTTTCACAGGATAGCTTGTAACTTATTTTCACCAATCATCAAGGCAGAATACCTTCTTTCATAACAGCTATCTTCCAAATGCACTGAGCATGGCAAAGTATATTTGCTCAGAGGTACATGAAAGTCCGGGCACAAATTTGACCCAGTTTTGTCTTGGAGCTGGATTGGATGGGAACTGATGCATTTTTGTCAAGTCAAAGTCCCTCTCACACCAGAATCTGGTCTTCCCAGGCAGTCTCCTGTCCCAGTAATATCCAGCTCTTTGAGGCGTATGGGTGTGGCACCGATCTCCGTTTCAATAGCCCTTGGCTTCTTGCCTATACAGCTAGGGTTACAGTAGGAGGCTAATTCTACTTCCCCACTCACATCTGTATTGCAGCATGCCTTGCCAGATGGTAGTAGGTACCATTTTTATCATGGTCTTTGGTATGGCCTGACCGTGAGTAGAACTCGCGATCTCCCAATTGAAAGGCAGACATGCTAACCACTAGGCCAACTTGCAGTATGATGTATCCTTATACTAGGGGTAAAAGTTGTGTTCATACAAGTAACATTATTTGGTTTACAAACTTTACAGTTGCATGTTTCAACAGTATGTTTATTGAAATATGTTGAAAAAAAATGCTTCAAGTGCAGTTTAAAGCCTTCTTCTTCTTTTGTATTATGTACTAGGGATAAAAGTTGTGTTCATACAAGTAACATTATTTGGTTCTCTGGTGGCACAATATCGATCTTCTCTTTTTTTGGTTTTACTGTCCGCCATAATAAAATGTGACATGTGATAGTAAATTTGCAACCAACGTGACATCACAGAAATGTTATATGATATGTTTTGGCCAAGACAATTTTGTAGTCAACCCCCGAAACTTCTTTGCCTCATAAAAATATCAGTTTTTATTATTAGCTCACCCGGCTGACAAGCCGATGAGCTTATGCCATCATGTGTTGTCTGTCATCCGCCTGGCATTGTCCACATTTCATGAAAATTGCTTCTTCTCTCTCAATTCTTCACCCATTTTTATTCTTTTTGGTAGGAAGGTAGGTCTGCCTGGGGTACATATAGTTTCTACCCAAATTTGCAAAATTGCAATTGTAGAGAAACCCTGATGTGGGTGGAGCACAGAAGCATGGCAGGCAGTTGTTTGCGTCTTAATTATTATCTTTATTGTTGCTTTTCAGCACACAACTCAAACTTTCTCTCACATTCACACACACTAGGCTACTATCAAGCCCTCAGCCCCGACCTCCCCTCCTCACTCTCCTTTATAGGGCGCGGTCACCGGAGGAGACAGACAAACACACGTTAATTGACAACAGGTGTAGCGATACAACCACTCACCTTCCCTGACTTCGCCTTCCATTCACAGACCGATGCTAGGCCATGCCCCCGCTGCCACATACCCCCACTGCCCGACTCAGGCTGGGGAGCTGTCCAGCCTGCAGCAGACTCCCCCTGATGAGACAGGAAGTCCGCCACCACCATCTGTGCCCCCGGCCTGTGGACCACCTCGAATTTAAATGTCTGGAGGGCAAGATACCAACGGGTGATCCGCGCATTGGCATCCTTCATGCAGTGGAGCCACTGGAGGGGCGCATGGTCTGAACAGAGGGTGAAAGGGCATCCCAGTAGGTAGTACTGGAGGGCGAGGACTGCCCACTTGATGGCTAGGCACTCTTTCTCTATCTTGCTGTACCTGCGTTCCCGCATTGACAGCTTCCAGCTAAGGTATAGCATAGGATGCTCCTCCCCCTCCACCTTCTGGGACAGAATGGCCCCTAGCCCTCTGTCCAATGAGTCTGTCTGCAAAATAAAGGGGAGAGAAAAGTCAGGGGAGTGTAACAGTGGCCCCCCACACAGTGCAGCCTTTACTCTAGAGAAAGCCTGTTGGCATTGCTCCGTCCACTGGACCGGATCTGGTGCTCCCTTTTTAGTGAGATCCGTCAGTGGGCTAGTGACGTCCAAATAATTAGGTTTGAACCTCTGATAGTAGCCAGCCAGCCCCAGGAACTGTTTCACCCCCTTTTTGGTCTTGGGCCTCGGGCCACAATCACTGCCGTCTTATTAATTTGGGGACCCACCTGCCCATGGCCTAAGTGGAAACCCAGATACCATACTTCCACCCACCCAATCGCACGTTTCTTTGGGTTGACTGTGAGACCCGCGTGCCTCAGCGACTTTAGGATGGCCCTAAGGTGTTTGAGGTGCCGCGGCCAGTCATTGCTGTAGCTGATAATATCATTGAGATACGCGGCTGCGTAGGTGGCATGGGGATGGAGGACCCTGTCCATAAGCTGCTGGAACGTAGTGGGCGCCCCAAACAGCCCAAAAAGAAGTGTGACGAATTGGTGTAAGCCAAATGGTGTGGAAAAGGCCATTTTCTCTCGGGACAGAGGAGTCAAGGGGATCTGCCAATATCCCTTCATTAAATCCAGTGTCGAATCAAAACAAGCAGCGCCTAATTGATCGAGCAACTTGTCAATGTGAGGCATTGGGTACACGTCAAGTTTAGACACCGCGTTGACTTTCCTATAGTCCACACAGAACCGGACTGACCCATCGGTCTTGGGGACCAGGACCACCGGGCTGCTCCAGTTACTGTGGGACTCCTCGATTATGCCCATTTCGAGCATGGCTTCAAGTTCATCCCGGACCACCTTTTTTTGTGTTCAGGCAGGCAGTAAGGGCGGCTGTGCACTACCACCCCCAGGGGCATCTCAATGTGGTGTTCTATGAGGTGGGTGCGACCGGGCAGGGGCGAAAACACGTCGGAAAATTCTTTCTGCAACTGGGCTACCTCCATGAGCTGGGTCGGGGAGAGGTGGTCTCCACAGGGGACCAGAGCAGTGGGAAATGTCAATTTTCTTTTTTGAACCTCCAGCCCCAGTTCCACCTTCTCCGGAATTACCAACACCAATGCCACGGGGACCTCCTCATTCCAACGTTTTAATAGATTGAGGTGGTAAATTTGTAATGCCCCACCCCGTCCGTTCGCCTCACCTCATAGTCAACGTCCCCGACTTGCTGTGTGACCTCGAAGGGCCCTTGCCACTTGGCGACCAATTTGGAGCTCAACGTGGGCAGTAATATGAGTACTTTGTCTCCTGGTGTGAACTCCCTAAGGCGCGTACCCGTCGTACAGTCGGACTTGATATTCTTGCGTCTGCCGCAAATTCTCCTGGGTTAAGTGTGTGGAGTTTGGTACGCAGGTCGAGAACTTATTGAATTTTGTTCTTACTAGGTGAAGGTCCCTGCTCCCAATTTTCACGTAGCATATCCAAAATGCCACATGGCTTATGCCCATATAACAATTCAAACAGTGAAAACCCTGTGGAGGCTTGCAGGACCTCTCGTACTGCAAATAACGGGCTCGAGCCACTTATCCCAATTATGTGCATCTTCGCTTACGAACTTACGAATTATATTTTTGAGAGTTCGATTAAACCATTCCACTAAGCCATCAGTTTGCGGGTGATAGATGCTGGTGCAGATGTGTGTGACATGAATTTAGTGCCTTGGTCTGTCAGGATTTCTTTCAGAATCCCGACCCGGGAGATAAAGTGAAAGAGCACTTCTGCAGTACTGCGTGCTGAGATATTGCGAAGTGGCACTGCCTCTGGGTATCGCATTGCACAGTCTACCAGGACTAAAAGCGGTATCCCCATGCTGACTGATCTAATGGCCCGACGAGATCCATCCCAATTCTTTCTAAAGGGGTCTCGATTAAAGGGAGAGGGCGCAAAAGGTGCTTCTGGAGTGGCCGCGGGATTTACTAATTGGCATTTGCGGCACGCCGCACACCACTGACTGACATCCCCGTGAATCCCTGGCCAATAGAACTGGGCCATTATCCGGGCTAGTGTCTTATCCTGCCCTAAGTGTCCAGCCATGGGATTAAAGTGAGCCACCGGGAATATGAATTCCCGGCGGCTCTTTGGAATTAATAGCTGCATTATCTTTTCGCCAGTTTGAGTGTCCTGCGTCACTTGGGTATAACCTATCCTTAATAATAGCAAAATACAGGAAGGCCGGCGTCGCATTTGGCTAGAGAATTTGACCATTGATTACTCTCACTTGGTCAAATGCATGCCGCAGAGTCCCGTCTCGTGACTGCTCTAACAGGAAATCCTCAAGGGAATCCCCAAGAGAGGGAGGAGGGGCAGGGTGCTCCTCACTCCACGTATCTTCCTGACACAGTGCTGACGTAGACGGCTCTGTGACAGCTTCTCCCGCCAATGCTACTCCGAGGTTTTCCCCAGACGGATTACTGCAGGACCCACTCTTCACTATGTGCGTCATTAACTCTTTAAAACCTGGCCAATCAATCCCCAAAATCAGCGAGTGGGTGAGACGAGAGTTAACCGCCGCCTTTACACTATGCGTTTGCCCTCAAAATAGAATGTGGACAGACCCCAAAGGGTAGTTGTAAACATCCCCGTGCACACACAACACCTTCAACCACTCGTGCTCTCTCCAATGCCTCACCTTGCACCAGGCTTTGGTGGATTGAGGTCTGGTTACAGCTGGAATCCACCAAAGCCTAGTATGTATCCCCTTGGACACTTACCTGTATATGATATGCTCTGGCCCGATCAAGGGCGGTTTCTGGTGCGTCAGGGACCCGGACCACCGCGCCCACCTCCATCGCATAGCACTGATTTTGGAGATGTTCCGGCTCCCCGCAGCACCAGCACACAGACCCAGGCTCTACCTCTGCACCGGTGTTATGGACATCACTCACCTGGGGGGGAGAAGACACAGACAAGGAAGGGGAAAACAGGAGGATACCACGGGTGCGCTGGGCCGGCTGGGGGGGGAGCGAGCCCCCGCCTCCATGGTGTGGGAATGGGGTGAGGACGGGAAGCAGAGGGATAGGGAGAGAGAGAGGAAAGAGGAGAAGAGGAAACATGTCTTCCTGCCATTGGAACTGCCGCCATGTGGTCCTCTGCCAGCTCAATAACTTGATCCAGTGATGCCGGGCAATGACACTGGACCCACTCTGCCATTCCTTCCAGAAGTCGCGCGATGAATTGCTCCAGTGTCACCAGGTCGATAACTCCCTCAGTGTCATGGTCATCTGCCCTCAGCCACTGCTGGCAGGCATCCCGGAGTTGTTGCCTGAATGCGAACGGCCGGCCGGCCAGCCGGCCGACCTCCTCCAAGTGCAGCGAGCGGAAGCACTGCCACTGTTGCTCTGGGGAGCAGCCAACATGCTGGAGGATGGCTCTTTGGAGGTCCATGTACATGAGTTGGCTGTCGGCAGGGAGCTACAGCACAGCAAGCTGCACCTCGCCTGTCAGCAGGGGGAGGAGCACCAAGGCTTTGAACTGTTGTTCTTGCTCCTTTCAGAGGGTGATCAGCTCTTGATGCTGGTTCTGCTGTGCTGTGGCAAGGGCATGGATGAGGTCTTTGAACGGCGAGGACTCCATGGGGCTGTTCCCTTCTGCATGCCTAGGTTTCGGTACCACTGTAGTAAGACCTTGATGTGGGTGGAGCACAGAAGCATGGCAGGTGAGAGATTATGTTTCCACAAACACTTTATTTTTACTTTTCAGCTTGCTTTTTCAGCTTTCTTTTGCTCACTTTCTCTTCCATTCACTCACTCACACATGCGTTGTGTTTGGGGAGAGAAGCCTTTTCTCTGCTCTCTCTCTCCTTTCATGCTCCCTCCCTGTAACAACCAAATACACACACACACACACACACACACACACACATTAATTAACAGCAGGTGGAGTGATTTAGCCACTGACCTTCCCCAACTCCGCCTTCCATTCACAGACTGCTGCTTGGCCACGCCCCCGCTGCCACAGGAGTTTGCATGTTCTCCCCGTGTCTGTGTGTGTTTCCTCTGGGTGCTCTGGTTTCCCCCACATTCCAAAGACATGCAGGTTATGCTAATTGGTGGCTCTAAATTGACTGTAGGTGTAAATGTGAATGGCTGTTTGTCTTTATGTGTCAGCCCTGTGATGACCTGGTGACTTGTCCAGGGTGTACCCCAACTCTCACCCATAGTCAGCTGGGATAGGCTCCAGCTTGCCTGTGACCCTGCACAGAATAAGCAGTTACAGATAATGGATGGATGGATGGATGGATGGATAGTGTGTATAGCTTGCAACATTTATTGGACAAGGTGGCCCACTTTAGATCATTCCTTCTGGACTAGACAGGGCTGGAGTGAGCTACACCGTCATTGATGGTCTCATTACAAAGTGCTAACGCTGGAGACCCCTTCCATAGATATGAAATAAACATGTCTTTACAGAAAACATTGCCAGATAAAAGATCATACAATATGTTTAAATAATTTTTAATTATTATAATTTTAGGATAGGATTATGTAGAAAGCCCATCATCCAAGTCCCTCCAAATGAACTGTTACTACAGAAATGTTATATTAAAATGGAGAATTCAACAGTGCTGTGGTTGACAGCAAAATTGCAACAGAGGAGATTAGATTTGACTTGACTTGATTTATTAGTCTTTCAATGGTTAAGAAGAAAGAAGAAGAAACCTTTTATTATTCGTCACATGCACACTTCAAGCACAGTGAAATTCATCCTCTGCATTTAACCCATCTGAAG
>JANZLB010000007.1:10106655-10119405 GCA_026167865.1 Notarius quadriscutis
TTTAATTTAAGATGTATGCTGTACATTCTGCCACAGGAAAAAAAAAAAAAAAAACAGTTCGAAGAAATTATTGAAAGCCCAAATATTGCCATGACATTCATATCCAAGATAACATTCATGTCACTGTATGTAAACCTCTGACCACACCTGTATCTATAAATAGTAAAACCAGAGAAACTGATAATTTTGCAGTGGCATCTTAATTTTTCCCAGAGCTGTGTGTGTATATATAAGTTACACAATTTTAGTATTAGGCTGGCCTTGATTGCCCATTGGGCTGTTTTTGTTATGCAAATCTGGTCTCCAGCACACAGGGTCTGTGTGTGGCTAGCAAACAGATCCTTAAATTCCATACCAGACGTATCTGCTTAACGTCTATATGTAAATGAAAAGGTATAGGCCTTTATATTAAATAAGTTTATTTACCTTACTATTTATGCTGGAACCTTAGGAGGAAAACACATGAGTACATACTGTAATTTTATTGCTTATCAAATTATATGGTAGCTAGCTATCTGTCAATACTCATTTTATCTGTCTATAGGGACCTTTCACCGATGTCACAGATTTTTGTTTATCACGCAACATCCGCCATATTGCCAGGCAAAACAAACATAGCCATGACCGTTAATAACAAAAATCAAAATGACTGCTGTCAGTACAATCTCTCTGAAATTATTAAAAAAAAATAGATTATACTAGCAGATCGTGTTACATCCAAAAGCTGAAATATGCAGGCATCACAGATCCACATAAAGTTACCCACAAATGTATTTATTCTGCCAACTGCACATACACTGTGTGTGTGTGTGTGTGTGTGTGTGTGTTCACTGCTTCAGATGGGTTCAGTGCAGAGTAGGAATTTAGCTGTGCTTGAGTGTACATGTGACAAAAATAAAGGCTTCTTCTTAATTTTCCCACAAATATATTTATTCCACTTGAAAAGTGTATGGCAAACCAGCTACCAGATTCGGGATACTACTACATCCTGAACTGTTTAGTATTTGGGACTTCTGAATACACCGGAGAGATGTTAAAGGCATACAAAAGTACAGATGCCTACCAATATTCTGAGGCAGGTTTCCTGGATGCCAGAATGTTATGGGAATTTCCTGATTAAGAAAAATACCTTACTTTGACAAAGGTAAGCTCAAACGTGGATTTCTCATAGTAAGAAGCAAGTCAGGGCCTAGATCTAGCATGTTTCTATGGTGTTTAGCCTCATCTACATTATCAGTACATAAACATGCTGTTCGTTTATGCCACCAAGCATTCAGTCTAATAAAATATCTTGCATCCAAAGCCCACATCCAGATATACATTTGAATGTTACACATACTTTCATACTAAACCGATATAAAATGTTCTCCACACACACAGGAATGCTTAGTTGGCATCCAGTCTTCCCATTTAACTACAGCTTGCCATTTTTCTCATCTTTCAGGGTTTGCCGGCAAGTAGTGAAGAGTTAAACCAAGTTTAGCTTCATGTCTGTCATTCCATCCAAAAGCGCTACAGATCTCTGTAACTTCTACAAGTTTATCTGTAGATGTTTACTGAATTGAGCTGAATCACTCATGTACACTTGTGCCGGATGCTGTCAAACACAAAGCTTTGCCTGGCAGTGTGACTGCATAAACAAATCCGCAGTTACGATGATATCTTGTGAAAGGCCCCTATACAGATAAATGTCTAGACAGCCAGATACTTAAATCGACATAGAGACTGCAAGACGGAAATTTTAGCAACAGTTAAACTTCCATTTACTGATCGTTTCTATTTCTGAATGTCTTGCTTTCCTCCAAGGTATCCACATGATTCATGTGTCCCTGATTAGTTCCTTAGCCACTTTTGCTTTTGCTAAAGCCAAAACTAATCTATACTCAAGCTATAAACAGGGTAGCTTTTTATTCTGAACATACCACTATCCAATCAAAATCAGGATAAACAACAAAGCTCTCCTCCTTTTTTAGGCTGCTCCCATTAGGGATCACCACAGCAGATCATCCTTCTCAATTTCTGATCTGCATATTTGATTTGGCATAGGTTTTATACCCTTCCTGATGAAAGCTTCCCCAATCTCTCTGGGGTTGGGACTGGCATCAAGTATGCACTGGCTTATAAAACCCCAGTGGCTGAGTATTTTTTAAGTAAACTGTATGTCTTTGAATTGTGGGAGGAAACCAGAGCAAACCCAGACAGGAAGGCCCCCATCGACTGTGAAGTTTGAACCCAGAACCTTCTTGCTGTAAGGCAACAGTGTTAACCACTGTACCACCATGCCACCATAAATAAAATAAATAACAAAACTCTGCCTCTCCCCATAAAACAAATCTATATTCTCCTGTACATCGCCAAATGTGTTGTAAAAATGTACAAAGTAATATCATACATTACATATTTAACAAACAACTTAAAACCTAAAAATGAAGCATTTTTCTGAAATACCTCGACACAATAATATCCTAAAATAGTCTCATATTGTTATACATTGTCATTTACATTTGCTGATTCATTAGACATTACCTTTTTTTCATGTCTTCTGCTTGCCATTTTACTTCTTAATACATTAAATTTTAATCAGAACCACAGTGCATGAATTTACTGTTTATTTTCTGCATTTTTCAAAATCAGGCTAGTTAATTAGTGATTAGTCACAATCATGAGTAGTGTGATCTCTTTCTTTCTTTCTTAAATGCAAAATTATTTTCTCTCTCAATATATTTCGTTGCAAATCTCCTTTTGTTTGGAAAAGTTGCTTGCTATTTATTTGTGTATATTGTGTATAAAACTTGTATAATTTCTTTGCAAATTATGCAACAAAGACGTTCCCATATAAATACACCACAACATCCCTCTGCAGTACCACAAACAACCACCTAGATGGAGCTCTCACATTGTCTAAGCTGCTTTGTGTGTGTGTGTGTGTGTGTGTGTGTGTGTGTGTGTATATATATATCCACACACACACACTCTGAAGGCTCAAGGCTCCTGGTGTTTCTACACTGGCTTGCCTGAGTGCTGCTTTGTCCTGATCATGCTTCTTATGCTGAATAAATGAGCTCTGTTTCAGTATTCAGCTTAGTGTTATTCAGTTATTTAAGTACATTATCCAGAACCACAGGTTCAAGAAACATCGTATCATTATAGGTGTCCATCTAACCAAAATATACATCAGTGTGAAGTGCTTCCTTGTATTGTTTGCATTAATGACTAGTATGATTATTCGCAAGAAGGAGTTCAACTTCTCATAAAAAAGAAAAAAAAAATCAATTCTACTTTTGTTCATCAAAGTGTGAGGTGTTGATGAGAGAATATGTCAGGAGCCTTCTGTTCAAGTGCTCAATATGAACTGTCGGTAAAACAAACAGGAATAGCTTTCAGATACTTGTCATAGGCTGTCATTTTCTGTTGAATACAGACACAAATATATAAGGAAACATGTCTGTTGCCATAGTGATACTGACTGCACCATAAGTTCCAGACTTTACTTGTGTCTCCTGAATGCATGTGTTTATGTATCACAGTTAGAATATGAGCCTTAACTGCTGGAAGTGTCAATGGTAAAATAAACCATAGACATTGTGGATCACATTACTGCTTTAATTATTGTATTTAAACTTAAATACTACATAAATGTTCAAAATAGATTTCGAAGTGCAAATTAAGACAAGGTCAATATTAAGTAAATGACATTTCATCAGGAAGATGAATTATCTGCCTCTTGCATCGTCGTATTTTTTCTTACAACCAGTTTATGTAGGCTTCTTCACTGTGTTTAATCAGAGGCTAAAGTACAGTGATGATGTGTTACCTCCATTTTACCACCACCACCTCTTAAAGCAACCATTTCACCACCATGTCAAAAAACCATCGTTTCCTCCCACACAGCCTATGATACCAAGGTGGTACGTGACAAGCAGAAAGGCCTATGAGCCAAGATACTGTTGTTGCTGTAATCTGCAGACCTTTTATCCAACTTTTTAACAGGATACCAGTAATGCTTTTGCTACTTCCCTGAAATCATAAAGTCTCAGTGATTCAAATGAGGCAACACTGAACCCTTTCTCTTAGATTTGTTTTGTTTCCTTTAAGATGAACACTGCTCCTCAACACAGGGTTAACACATTATTCACTGTCATGGTGCACACCTGTTACTCATCAGAAGTAGATGCTAAGAGTCACCTGGTCAAGAGTCACCGTCCAACTGAGATATGATGGAATGAAAAAGAAAAATTGCCAGAAATAACAAGGTGGCTGATATGTTGGAATCACAGTATGGCTTTACTGTATTGATCTTGAGATCAATTAAGTTAATCTGATCTCAGAGCAGGGTCAGTGTAAATAGTCTAATTTTGCATCTGCAGAGTGATTTATTAAACCTAAAAGTCACTTTTGAAACGTGCAAATGAATACATCCGGAAAGCAGGTATTAAAATTTGTGAAAGCCTGTTTCTGCCATTACCAAGTCTTATAAACAGATATTCACCACATTTTCACTCCTCCGATGCCAACAATATTGAAAGTGTTTAAAACTGTTTTCATTCCAGTGCCTTATTAATGTAATTAACATGATGCACATTCACTGCACTTTTATTTTATATCCATATCGTATTTTGAGACATTTTACAGGATGACTTACTGTTGAAAAAACAAACAAACAAAACCCCCACAAGCTTTAGTTTTAGCTTTCAGGGATAAACACACAGGAAGAGACAAACAGCAATGTGATGACCAGAGATCATAGGATGTCAGTGAAATTCAGCAACCTGTTGTGATGACAGGCAAAATAATTGTTAGTGACTCAAAGTGGGTGGGTACTGATTTAAACTAATGTCAATTTTGTACCAACGAGATTAAGGTGGCTACCAATGGGAGTGAAGGATACTGTTGACTGACCAATAAATATACAAGAGCAAGGCAACTAGAGCCTGGAATGCCTACAATTGACTGTCAGCTACAAAGTGATGGGTGATGAGTAAATATAGTTTCAACCTCCATGTGACAATTATTAATCATTCAATCACTCATTCACTCAATTATTATCTGTAAATCACCTGCAACAAGATCACTCACAATGTGTTTACAAACACAAATTTACTCATATTCTTGGATCTTAGTAAATCTGGGCCTAAGTGTCAAAAATATATTCCTATTGCAGAATAAGGTTACAATTATTTTGCTTGATCCATCAGCATACATGGGTATGTGGTTGTACATGGTAGCAATCAGTAATCATTGTATTATTTAATTATTTTATGGAATCAAAGTGCCTGTCACAGAGAAGTGCAAAGGAAAGCAGTGCAGCTCCGCGTTGAAAAATCTTGGCATGAGCAAACACACTACTCAGTCCTTTCAAGCTTATAATGTGGTTGAATGGTCACTGCCAAGCCCAGAGAATCCATGCCAAGCACTGCATCTGTCAAGTGAAAACCATTTTTTTTTTTTGCATCTTTGCAACTGCATCCAAGCTCAAAAAGCATTCTGCATGTCTGCCATGGATTAGTCAAAATATGACTATAAGTCAGCAGTGGATATTACAAAATCAGACAAAAACAAAAAAGTAGAAAGTATATTCAGGAGAGTGATGAGAGAGGGGATGGGAGCAAGATGGGGGGGAATTCAACCTTTTCAGGGAAACAGACTTGATATACCAGAATAAAGACTGCCTTTGCTGTAAGTCAGACACTATTACAGTAACACAACCTCCTAGCTATTTGAAGATAGGACTGGAATAATTCATTATGTCATGCTCACTTCTTTAATAGCAGCTGTGTCATACTTTAGGCAAGCTAAAATCAATTCCTCTGGTCTGCCATCCTTCAAGATGAGAACATTTAGTTACATACAAGAGATGATCATGGAGAAGAATCCCAGTGCATGGCTTGTATTGGCTCATGAACAGAGCTTAGGTCCTGGGGTTAGCTGTTTTGAGTTCTTTAGTTATACTTTATATGGTTGGTTTGTTTCCTTGGCTGTTTGAGTATTGGGATTTCAACAGCATATTACACGAGGTATTGCTGTCACTTGTTCAGTTGGCACTAGAACTTTCTTGTCTAGAAGTTGAGCACTTTGTGTACCTGACTTTTGCACTCACTGTATGTCGCTCTGGATAAGAGTGTCTGCTAAATTCCATGTAATGTACTGTAATGTAATATTAATAGTGAAATATGAAGTAATATTTGGATGACAGTGATGAGACTTGGAATAGAATTCCAATACAACTTTTATTTTTTTTGTTACCTCTGGCTCAGAACAGGCACATCACAACTGTGTCCGATGTATCACTCCACCTATCATGTATTAATCTAGTACTGTTAAACACATCACAACATTCCCCCTGTTTAGTTGAAGTCTCCCACAGTAGATCAGTAATTTTAACACATTGTGCATTAAGCAATATAACTAATTATTATACATACAGGCCACTTTTTCCATGGAATAAAAATGTATTCTATTCCCTTCTCGTGGGCTTATTGACAGCATGCAATATTGTTATCATATTGCTTATCCTACATGTATTACACCACTCTCCCCAATGGAGAATGAGCGTGCATGTTGTCAGGACAACATGTCACACACATCAGAGCTTATGTGAATATCCAGTGACAGCTTTTCTGCTGTGCATGTGCAGAATCATTTCTTTATCCTCCGGGAAAGAGAGAAGACAAGGCTAATCCAGTGGTACTGCTAGGATTAAGCACTAAATAAATAAACTGAAAACTGAAACTGCGCTGAACACCTGAAAGGCTACCAAAACTTCATGATGTATTCTTCATGCATATTTACAAGAGAAAAACATAGCAACGGACATTGAAAAACTGGAAAAGAGACTCATCAGAGATGTAAAACTTCCGTGCTAGCAAGTGACTATGACAATTTGCAAGCAACCATGGCCATGAGGTTTACTTCATTAAAAGTGGAAGATTTTGAGAGAATTTTGGCTGCCAGGTTGCTCCGTTGTGTGTATTTGTCGATGTTGATTTTAAAAGTAACTAAGTAAATTACACAGGGAAAATAATAATAATAATAATAATAATAATAATAATAATAATAATAATAATAATTGGCTTGACTGTGCTAGCACTGGCCTGTGCTAACACTGCACCAGCTAGAAGGTAACTGGACTGTCACGCTAACAGCACCACGTCACAGATAAGCCCACATTGGCCTTCGTGAATGCTACTGCTATGCCGGCTGGAAGCTAACTGGACTGCTGCACTAACAGCACAGAGTCGTGGGTAAGCTAGTATTGGCCTTCGAGAATGCTGATATGAAGAATGTGTATGTATAATAATAATAATGGCTTTTTTTTCGTGGTATATCAGATATATTCCATTCAGCTATTCGTCTTCGACTCGTTCAATATCATGCTAGCTGAATGGAATATATCTGATAGACCACTCAACGCCAGCCAATATTATTTAATTAATAGTCAGTGGATTAAGAACTGATAGAAATGACTTTGTTTCATTTTATTGGACCGACCTAAATCTAATCTAGTTACAAAAGGCTGAAATCTTGATCAGTCTATATTATACACCTCAGCCACCACATTTTTATGTTTTCCAGTTACTCCTAGTGCCACCTGAGTCTTTTATTTATAAGCTTAATGGTTTTACCCTGTATGTGCAGCAGCCTTTAAAAAGCACATCTAAGAGGAGACAGTTAATAAGATCTACAAGGCTTCAATTTCCTCGTTTAACTGCTGTTCTGTATCACAGTAGGTGTTCCAGGTGTTCAAAAACTAATGAATAAATGCCTTATTAATAAAGCGCTCATTCAGAGTGTCATTAGGACAGGAGAGCTTCCTTAAATACAAAGATTTAAAACATTTAGATGTTTGATGAAACTATACTTATGTACAAAATCTGTAAGATATTTTTATTTTTATCCATGGTGGTAAAAGTGATTCATCTGTAACAAAAGTAATAAAAAGTTGGCCAGGCAGTGTGGAAGGTTCGTGTGCTGCCTGTTTGAGTGTAATGTGTAATTCTTGAATTTGTCATGTGGCTCTGCTTCATGAAGTTCAAAATAGAAATAACACTACAGCCACAGTTTTTTCCCTCGAGTCCTTTTATATAGCCTGAGGGAAAATCCAAGTGGGGAGGATATGTTTTGGATTGGTGAGGCTTGTAATTAGTGTCAGCTTAGGCTGACCTTGGAGTTTTCTGTAGACAGGGCTGTTTAAACTCTCAGAGGAGGAATTCTTCATCAGGCCACTGGAGCAAACACACAGATCAGAAGAGCCACAAGCTCATGTCATCTACAAGCGACATACTACTGAGACCAAAAGACAGCTGGTGCAGCCTTTATTTGATGGGAAAACATCCAACGGGACCTGTGGAGTCAAAGGTGAAAGACCTTTAGCTATTGTATATTTATCAATTGCTACCACATGTGGCGATTTGTAAAGTGACTGTATTCATTTATCCATGGAGATAACTGATGAGCTAAGGCAAATAAAGCCTAAAAATGTCCTGATTGATAACAGAGAGATACTGATTGAGACGTTTACTCTGTCAGATATTCAGGAAAGAGCAGAGAGGCAGCGAGAGCGTTGGGAGAAACGCCATCACCGGAGGAGACAGCGCTCCATCAGCAGGGAGAAATGGGTGGAGACTCTTGTGGTGGCCGACCCAAAAATGGTGGAGTACTATGGCAAGAACGGAGTGGAGAGCTACGTTCTAGCTGTCATGAACATCGTGAGTATATCCTTAATCTGTCCATTACGACTATTTCAGACTTCATACCTGTCAACCCACTTCGGAGTCTGGCCTTATAAACCCTCATAAAAACCCTTATTGAAGACAAAAAATTATTGGATAAGTTAGGGGTTTGAACCCTAGAGCTGTTGGTTGTGTTTATTTCATCTTTTCATAAGGCTAAATGGTCCCTTTGGAGTCCCCTCCACAGTGGCAGTTGGACCACTCCCAGTGCTACACCACTGGAACATTGGGGGAATCAAAGTATTTTTTTTAGACACTATCTCTAGGAAGATTGTCAACCAAGACTAAAGAACCCTTCCTCCCCATGAGACATGGTTATCCCCTGCCGGACGCCAACCCGGTATTTCTAGACCACGGGGTAACTGGGGTAAAATTGGACTACTCTTTGTCTGGCCTCTTCCCTACGACCGTCTGGCTTGGGTGACCCTACCAGGAGCGATAACTCCCACCAGCTTAGCTCTTAGGGTCATCAAGACCACAACAAGGTAGTAGTCTGCAGAGGGCATCCTTACAAACTAAAAACGAGACAACTATATGTTGTTTTTGAGGCATAATATATTGAAAAACAAGTGAGGAAAAACTTCAATAGCGCTTTGTCCACATCATAATTTGCAATATGAAGTTCATGATCATGTCCATCCCATAATTCACTTCATGAAGTTCGAGATGAAGTCCGTCAAATCAATGCTCCTGATTGTGCTCAGAGGCTGCACATCTAGCCAGATGAAGCTGATGGTACGGTACCATGGCATCACCTGGCAACACTGGTCTGTGTTGAGCTTGCACTGCAGTAGGGTTGTCAGTCAATGTGTCAGGTGCCATGGACTTTCTGCAGTCAGTCATAAGTTTCCTGACTTGGAAAACTTGGAAACACTTGTTCTTTTCACCAGGGTTCCCATGGCTTCTCTCTCTGTGTTGAATACTCTTTCAAAACTACTCGACTAGAAAAGCAGAATGGCTCCGGGCCCTTTTGTTCAGCTCATGGTGGTGCGAAATGTTATCCGGTTTCATGCGGACACTGACTTTCAAGTATGATATCAAAGTCTGAGTTTTCAAGCGCCTAGCAAACCTGGTCATGGGGTGATAATAGTTAAGATGTTCCGAATGATACCCTCTACCTGCATAACACAATGGTTTTCGGTTTGATTGTCTATTGCTTGTTTCATGCGTAATACACACTGTGATGACATGGAAAAAGTACTTGCAGAATAAAAAGGTTTTTGTGAAAAACTAGGAATCCATAAGACTATTAGAATACGCCCATAAGCCTGACAAAGTAAAAAAGAAAAATCCATAAGATTTATGGCTATTCCTTATGGATTGACAGGTATGACAGTTTTTAAACGTTTCCTACTTTTATAACTGAACACATTTGAATGTGGAATAATGTTCAACTTGCAAAAAAGTAAAGTGCAAAAGTTTGGATACCCTTTGAACAAAATTAAGATGGATGATAGTTGGGATTACACAGGCTGATTTTGATGTCATAGACCAAAATCCCACATTGTAAAATAATTTTTTGGTCATGAGTTGAGACCGTTGGTGTCATAATGATCAAAGATGGCTGATGGAACAGTTCTGGCAGTGTGAAAAAAATTAAATTAAAATCATTGCATTATTAGCAGACACTCTTATCCAAAGCAACATACTCAGAGAAGTTGGGGGTAAGATGCCTCACTTAAGGGCACTTCAGACATTTCTGCTGGTCCAGGGAATTGAACCAGCAACGTTATGGTCCCAAAGCCGTGGCTTCCCCCATTGTAAGGGCTGCTATAATTCTTCATGACTTTATTTTCAGAAGGTGAAGCCTTCTAATCTATCTGGGCTTGAGACCAGCACTAAGTATGCACTGTCTTGACAAAGACAAGTGGCTGGGTATTTTTACCAAATCTGCATGTCTTTGAACTGTGGAAGAAACCAGAGCACCCAGAGGAAACCCATATAGACATGGGGAGAACATGCAAACTCCACACAGAAAGGCCTCCATCACCCATGAGGTTTGAACCTGGAACCTTCTTGCCATGAGGTAACAGTGCTAACCACCATGCCACCAAACACGTTAGATACTTGCCTAAAATCGACCAATATACATACTGTATGTGGACACCATGGGATTGTACAAAATTCAACACAATGGTGTCTATGTTGAAACAGAAATGAACCATGCTATTGGATATAAAAATATCCTGATCACATCAGGTTCCTGGCATGTTCAAGTACACAAGTAACATGGATGGCCAGATTGCATATTGTCGCACAGTAATAGTGAAATAGTGCATTACTCAATGCCTCTCTCACAGCCTTATTTAATTTAACATTATCATTATTTTTCTGTGAAATGTGGTCTGTGATTTGGATTCTTGCTGTCATGAAAACAGATCCATATACCATTTTGAAATCCTTGGAATTCTTTTTCATTTTTGGATTAAACTATAAAGTCAATCCGCTATTTTTGTTTTTAAATCAAACTTCCAAAGTGCAGTTTCTTGGCTTTCGTGTACCATTTCAAGTTGTTTCCTCTTATTCCCAACACCAGACGTCTGCAGATTCTGCAGAAGGCTATAGACTCCTCCAAGACATGTTTCCTTCTGTTGAACTGGATCCAATTCAGCTGACCTCACTGTAATACAGCTGCAGGCCCTTAGATACATTTTCCAAAATACACTTCAGAGTAACTTTGCCTGGCTGAGCTGTTGCTACTGAAAGCTATGTTAAAGGAAAAGACCTCATGAAACAAAGCGGTTTCCATTGCAGGTTGGCTTGGATGGGCCTGTTGTAAAGAGGAAATGTTCGGTATCCACAATTTAATGTGAAGCAGCTTTTTAAAACGACTCTCCTTCCTTTGTACCTCTGGGCAAGTTTTTAAATAAGAACTGTCAGAACCTTGAATGTGTCTGATGGATGTGAGTGAATGTCCAGTTTCTTGAGTGAGTGAAGACTGATTTGACAAATAACATTCCTCCTTTTTAACCAAGAAGAAAGGTTGAATATTTTCGGTGTAGTTGAGGCTGAAGAATAAACAAAGAACAAAGTCTATTTGACTTTTTAGGTTTGCCAACTCTGTTGGAGGAGATTGTGTTTTCACCTCTGTTTGTTTGGTTGTTTGTTTATTTGTCTGTTCCCAACATAACTCAAAAGGTGGTGAACAGATTTTGATGAAATTCGGAGGAAAGGTGAGCCATGGGCCAAAGAACAATTGAATAAATTTTAATGCAAATCCAGATATGTATGCAGATTTATGCAGGATGAAATTTGGCGTACAGCTTTACCACGAGCTGGCCTAGTGGTTAGCGTGTCCGCCTCTTGACCGGGAGATTGCGAGTTCTACTTGTGGTTGAGTCATACCAAAGACCATCATAAAAATGGCACATACTGCCGGCTGGCAAGGCACACTGCAATACAGAAGTGAGTGGGGAGTCAAACTCTTGTGGTTACCAGAAGACTAGCCCCTCACTGTAACCCTAGCTATATAGGCGAGAGGCCAAGGGCTTATAGAAATGGAGATCAGCGTTGCCCAATGTGCCTTAAGGACCTGGTTGGGAGACTGCCTGGGAAGGGCTTATTTTTGGTATTAGCCCAGATTCAAGTGATTTGATTTTGAGGCCTTGCTGATTCTGAAGCCATGGTCTAATGATTAGAGAAGCAACTTTGGGACCAAAAGGTTGCTTGCTCAATTCCCTGGACCAGCAGGAATGGTTGAAGTGCCCTTGAGCAAAGTACCTAACCCCTAACTGCTCCCCAGGCTACTCTGGGTATGTTGTACATCACTCTGGATAAGAGTGTCTGCTAAATGCCATTAATGTAATGTTGATAAGATGTGGCTTGGTGGAGCTATGCAGTCTACTGAGTGCCCTTCTAGTTTTTTTATTATTATTATTTATTTATATTTTTGCTCTACTATGGGTTTTTCAGGGTGGCATGGTGGTGTAGTGGTTAGCGCTGTCGCCTCACAGCAAGAAGGTCTGGGTTCGAGCCCCGTGGCTGGTGAGGGCCTTTCTGTGTGGAGTTTGCATGTTCTCCC
>JANZLB010000007.1:10922053-10941675 GCA_026167865.1 Notarius quadriscutis
CTGACTACGGGCGAAAGGCGGGGTACACCCTGGACAAGTCGCCAGGTCATCACAGGGCCGACACATAGACACAGACACCCATTCACACCTACGGTCAAGTTAGTCTAACCTAACCTGCATGTCTTTGGTCTGTGGAGGAAACCCACGGGGAGAACATGCAAACTCTGCACAGAAAGGCCCTCACCGGCCACGGCGCTTGAACCTGGACCACCTTGCTGTGAGGCGACAGCGTTAACCACTACACCACCGTGCCGCCTGACAGAGTTACTATTTAATAAATTAAAATTGTTGTTCAAAGTGTATGTGTAGTAAGAGGAATAAAATGCTCCGGGGCATTGATTATTCTCCTCTACCAGCAATCCCCAGGTGGTTTTTATTCTTTACTTTTAGTGTACCGTCCTGCATATTTGGCACGTTGTCCTGTGTGCCTCGCTACAGTAGAGGTTTGTATTTCTTGTTCAAGTCATTTGTATTTGTTATGTAGCGCTTGGGTTTTTCTGAATAATTGTGATGAACAGGAGGCCACGTCCCACTTTCCTCATACTTACAGTCTATGTAGAGTTTATTTGACTCGTAGTATGGCACAAAAAGAAATAAGGAAACACCTGTCCTTTGCCAATCCTGCTCCACTGGCACAGGTGATCAGACTGCGTCTAGAGGAATGTCCAGAGGAATGTTCAGAGTGTCTCAGCTGTTTGGGTGGACTCAGAGGGCAGGCAGAGCACAACTGCCCCGTCCTGATATCCGACACTTCAGAAATGACAGCATGCCCCATGTGCATCCTGAGATATTCTTCTTACCAACCACGCTTGCACTTGTCTACGCTTGTGTTTATCTAGAACAGGGATTGTACAAGCAGAGGTACGTTTTCAAATGTAGTGCACTACTGACATGCCTTGAATTGAGTTTTTCATCCATCATGACTGCTAGTTTTCAGCACTTTCACTTCTCCAGCTCCATCTCTTTCACTCAGTTCAGCTGGTCTATCTCGGACTTATTTTAAAGCTTATTTCTGGGCAGTTTATTTATTCTCACCTAATGGAGGTGTATCTAGGCCAGATGATGACCCATATGAGGACGACACCAGAATGAAAGTAGGTCACATTGGTGATTATTTACGTCCAGTTTTTAAGCCATCGAGAACTTAAAGGATGTCGCGTCTATAGGAGTGGAAACAGCAATCTGATTCTAACGCGCAGCGTGTGTTAATAGGATTAGGATGCACGTCCTCTGAAAGTGAAGTGTATTTAAAGAACAAAATGACTTTCAGTATAAAATGACCATTAAATATTAACTTGGACCAGAAATAAGTTGCTGCCTCAACAGATATCTGTAGAAGAACCTTTTGGCAGTGGAGGAGCTATTTATTTATTGATTGAAGGGGGGGAAAATCCTTTTAAATATCTTATCGCTTTTTAAAATTCACATTGAGAATGCAAGCAAGTTTACAAAGTGCTCTAACGTTTATAATGGTAGCAGTCTCCAAAATGTTGTGCGTAACCTTTTAAGTACTAAACTAAAATTTAAGTCCCTTTGGAAATGTTTTAATAATGTTTAACATGCAGTAGCTAGAGTCAGTCAAAAGCCTATAACAATGCAGATTTGACAGATGTTTACGGCAGAAACATGCGGTTTTGGTCCAAGCCTGAAAAGGCGTTCTGTCTGGAATGTTATTTCCCTCTTTGTTTTGTACAAGTGCAAGTGGCCGTAGACTAAATATTTATGTTTACTAAGAAGAGAAGGAGCTCGGCTGAAATCAGATCAAGAGTTACGAGTCTGTTGTTGTCTGTGTCTCGAGCAACATTTAATTACTGTAGGTCTCGATCAGTCGGTTGACTGCACATGTCGGGATAACGAGAGCTACGCTCTGTAGTTTGTTTAATCAACACCGAAAGAGTGAAGGATGAATGCCTTTTGTATCTGAATACAGAACGTGACCTTGTAGCTAAAATGTGCTGAACACGGAGCCTTTAACTGGAAACGGTGCTCAATACTTGAGTCATATTTCATATTAAGTCTAATAGGATTTTTTTTTTTTCCTCTTCTTCCTGCACATATTAGATTGACCCTGAGTTACTGCTTGAAAAGTTTTCCTTTGAAAGAGAGTGCTATTTTTGCTTCAATCTCGTTTTTTTTTTTTTTTTAAACAGACCCTATGAGTTCTACTGTTTATGTGAATTTTATTTAATTTGTTTTTATAAAGCTGTTCATGTAAAAGTTGGAGTTGTTGCATCAGTTATATTATAACTATTTATTTTTTTTTAAATAAATCTTCTCCTATATTAGTCAGTAGTGATGATGGATTTGGGTAACATTTAACGTATGTGACCGAGTCAGATGACCTTGATGTTTTGTTCGTCATCAGTTCTTGTAATCGTTCTTCAGTGCGACTTTTTGTATGCACGTTCCCATCCATTATTTTGAGATCATTCCAGGTCAATATTTCCGTTTCTTGTTGATGACAGGTAGCCTGTGTTTTGTGCATAGAGGTGAGAATTTAACGTAACTCATCTTAGCCATTATATGCAAAAGAACTTTCCTTACAACCTTCTGAAGGCTGCTTGTTTGGGAATGGTGGGAAAAATGGTGGGAAAAAGTTTTGAGATTCACGCCACCTCGAATAAGGAAGGTTCTTTTTGACATGCATTGTTGTGCCGTGGCTCTGACTTGTTAATGTGTCGAGTACCTTCATGCTTTAGTTTAACAAGAGTCTTTGAAGGCAGCTCGGTTCTGGTGTGGATTGCTTTTATTTATTTATTTAAAAAAAATATATAAATGTGCTCCTCATGGCGCTGTCGGATTGTACAAGCGGCCTGGTAAAGCCATTAGCGTCCTTTTTTCCATCTGTCTTCACCTCAGACAGCCGTCTGCCCCGATGTCTGTCTGTTGGTTTTATTCCCCAGGGACGTGTTTGGAAAGGTATTCGCCATTTCTTCCTGCTTTTTAGCTGCAAGTTTTGGTGACTAGATGTTGCTTGATGTATCATGTGCCTCACTGTTCAATCTTTCAGTCAAGTTTTGTGTTGGTGTCTTTTGTAAACAAGAACCAAATGTTGTATGTGTGTGTGAATGCAACTCGTATGTGGATTATCAGTGAGAGAGAATCTCAAGTCAGTCTAGGTCACTGTTTTTAGACTGATCAGTGAGGCCCACTGTGAAAGCCCTGTAAGTATGAGATCTGTTAAGTGCTGTAATCTTGACATCTTTAAAGTACTTTATAAGCATCATTAGTGGAACTGAAATGCAAGTAATGCCTAGTTGCTGGTCTCCATGATTATTAGATTTGTAGTTTTCTATCTAGTAAGACATGAATACAGTACCGTATTGTTTTCATTCTCAGTGCCGTAATGAAGGTGTGCTGTTAATTTAGGGCATCGAACTAAAAATACATGGTCATAACAAGGAAACCTGGACTCCCGTGACCTCCTTCTGTCAGTGAGAACGAGTGCAGGTGCCTGAAATAGGCTAACCCGACCTCTCCTCTGCTCTCTGTCCTCTGGAGTTTCAGACACGATGCTTTCTGCCTCGTGTATGAAAAATCCACATTATTGTTTCGCTGTCAGGAAACAGTGCCAGGGTTTGAAATTGACTTTTTCATATCTCGTTTCACATCTTTGCGCGCACACACTGTGGGCTCTGCAGACAGAAGACTCGAGATAACAAGACCGTTCTTTGCAAGTTTGAAGAGCTTTTCAGGTCCAGCTTGTGATTTGCTGATGCGTGGAGTTTTGAGCAACCTGGATTTACAACGTCCTTGAACGCACGCTGGACATTTCTGGTTACGGATTTTTCGTCCGTTACCAGAGACGACGTCTTGATTTTTGCCAATTGTCATTTTTATTTATTGAAGTCAGACATCGACCGGTTTCGTAATACTCTCAGGAAGGGTTCGGAGAACTTCTTGCTGAGTGCTGTGATGTATTTTTGAACTGCCCATGTGGTCAGCAGTTTTGGTTTTTATAAATATTGCTACAATAATAATGACATCACTCGCATTGCATCTGGCATTGTTTTCCTGATCAGTTGGAGCGGCGTTTCATTTAGCAGGTGGTAGCGTTTAGGGACTTAGAACCTAAATACAAACCCGAAGGCGCTTTTAACTCGTTTCATATTCAGGCTCTTAGTTTGGCGTGCATTTATGTGTATGATTGATGTATTTCTGTTGGATCTGGGCCTGTATTGTAGACACCATTGTGGCCTGACCTTGTGAGCAAAGCAAGGCTAAACAACAGTTGTGGGTTTGTCGTCTTCCTGTGCTGTTTTCACCCTGGAAACATTTCTTGAAAATTTATTTACATAATTGCCCAAATCTTTCACATTCTTAATACCATTTAATTATTTATATATTTAAAAAAGAAATGCTTTGCCACTGAAGGAAAAACTCCAGAGTAAGCACTAAGGATGTGTTCAGCCTTTTAATGGTATTCAATGGTAAAGAAAATTATGGGTTTGCCTTCTCAGAGAAGGATGCATGCGACGCTGCTTTCAGTTGTGGGTAAAATAAGGGACTTCAGAAGACAGCTGTCCATATGCTGCTACATGAATGGGACAGCCTTTATTTTGGGAGCGCAAACACCACCCGAAACGGCGCTTAAACCAAATATCAGATAACAGATCAGCACGTGCATGCGCGCATGCTGTGGCAGTGTTTTGGCTTATTGCTCTCTGAGATCCAGCATGTGGGTTATGATGATATCTGGTTGTTCGTGTCCATCTTCTATGCGCTTGACGTTCTCCGGACTGTTAGATGGAGTGATTTGTGTTTGAGGCCAGGATTGTGAAGTGGCTTACTTATCACAAACTTCAGCCTAATGGTATCTTGCCCTCGTCTCACGCTTTTATTGAATTTCCGTGCCTGGTTATGGTTCCTGGTTCATCAAGAGCCTTGTGTTTTTGTATTTTTATAGGACTTAAAGATGTGGTCGGTGGTTTGAGTTTTTGTAATAGTTGGCATGGTCATTCTTTCTTGCTTTGAGCCAATTAAATGTATACATAAAGAAGAAACTGAGCTTTTGTGCCTTCTCGGGCTCTGTAGCGAAAAAAAAAATGCAAATAACGTGGACCACCAACATCCATACAGTTGGCACAAGGATGCATCTGCCTGTCCATCGTATTACCAGTAAATTCAGATCGCTAGATGTCATGTTTTGACCCAGTTTTAATTTTATATCAGTTTAAAATTTCACTTTTTACCCTTAGAGAAAAACCACATGAACTTCACATGTGACTTTTGCACTCAAATATGTGGAAAATGTGTTTTGCACATGGTAAACGTGGTTTTGGCCCAGTTTTATGTGAATCACATGTGGTCCCATGGTAACGCGTTACAAAATCTGATACCATGTATTCCACATGTTATCACATGTGGTAACGTGTGATCACGTGAAATACATGGGAAATTCATGTGTTTTTTTTTCTGTAAGGGTAGTTTATGTAGCAGTTTATATTTGTATTCCTTAGTTATTAAAATTTAGTTTTTATGTGAATGGTTGTCTGTGTCAGCCCTGCGATGACCTGGCGACTTGTTCAGGGTGTACCCCGCCTCTCGCCCATAGTTGGCTGGGATAGGCTCCAGCTTGCCTGCGACCCTGTAGGACAGGATAAGCGGCTACGGATGATGGATAGATGGATGTATACCTTTTGAACATAAAGTACCAGGCAAAAGTATAGACATTCCTATTCATGTCCCCCTTCCCCCCATATTGTGACCTATATTTTACATTTTGTAGAACAATTCTGAAGACATCAAAACTATGAAATAACATGGAATGTTCATGGAATTATGTGGCTTTTAAAAAAAATTCATATTTTAGGTTCTTCAATGTATCCAGCATTTACCTTGATGACTCTCAACTAAGTAAAGACAAACGACATCGTTACTTTAATACGTGAAGTCTATATTGTTATTAAATTGGGGTTTGTTTGTTTTTTAGCCTCTTCTTTTTAATCCATTTTATTCCATTGACCATGGAAGGGATAATAAAGGGACAAGACTATACTTGTTTAGTTTTGATTTCCTAAACTAGTGTCCAATCCTATTCACCAAAGCTTGGTGCAACTCCCCATTTTCTTTCCAACCAAATCAGAGCCACAGCCAATTCTGCGTTTAATCTGATCTTGACTGTCAATCGGACGATCGGATTGATTGGAATGATACCCTTTGGACACCCAATTTTAACATCCTGTGATGCAGCGTATATACCCTTTTTTTTTTTTTTTTAAAGGTATGTATTCAATATCTGATCCAGATGAAACGACATTATAATGTGCACAGAGGTTTGTTTTACATCATTTCCTGTTTAAGTGTACAGTTTCTTCTGAGAAACACTCGGTTTCTCTAAATAAACTTCACTATTCAAGAGTTCTGCATTATGTGTTATGGAAAGTGTTTCCTGTTTGGCCCACGTCAGGGTCATTGTCCAGACAGCGGGTGGAGAAAAATCTCCCGCCAAAAACAGGACTGTGGGGCGATGGCTGATCCTGCCCTGTCTCCTCCGCTCTCTCTGGGCAGGCCATGTACTAATAATAACAGCGTATGAGCTCAGGGCCAGCACTGTGTGTTTTTGGACTCTATTTAGTGTAATATAACGCTGAGTCGTCAGTGCATCAGTCTGTTCTCATGTTCTTTCTCTCTCTCTCTCTCTCTCTCTCTCTCTCTCTCTCAGCAGTCTGTCGTGACTTGTCGTGAAAAGTCCCGGATGTCTTAGACTCAGTGTTTATGAGGCTGTAAAAGTGGTAGATCTGTCCCTGTGATGTGATGTTTTTCATGAAGACTTTTTTCCCCCCTTCCATGGGAATGCTGTATACAGGATGGCAATAGTGAGCTCTCTTTCATCTCGTTTACTCGAACAGTTCTTTGGAGGCTTGTATTGTTTAGTCATTTCCAGATGCGTAATATATACTGGAGATTTTTAAATCGGCAGTGTCATTGATGGTCTTACTAAACACGAGCAGACGTGAAGATTTTGTGCATCAGATATGGGCTGGATAAAACATTCAGATTGAAAATGTTCTGGAGTCATAATTTGGTAAAAGTGACTCATGTACTGCATTAGATTTCTGGATTTAAACCATGTAGGCAGCCTTTTTATTTATTTATTTATTTAGATTCTAGGCTCCTCTTTCACAGATGCTAAACTACTACTACTTCTTGACTGAGGCATGTTTGTCGTTCCCACCTGTCAGCGTTTAGCACGAGGCAGACACCTTCCCCTTATAGCAGGGAACGTAGAGGGCGTGTGTGCTGCATTTAGGCTTTGTTCGGGATGTCGAACTGTGATTATTTACATGCTGTGTGTGTGAGGCCTGCCTGTGGCCCTGCAGCCCTCTTTAATTAAGCAGCGCAAGATTGAAGCTGAGCCGAGGCTGGATCGCTGCCAGGCTCAAGCACGCGCAGAGAAGCCAGCCGAGCCCCGAGTGCAGGACTGCAGTGCGGCACGGCGCAGCCTATTTGCCCTTCAGCATCGTTCTGACATGCTGCCCCCTTTTGGGATGTCCTACAGACTCAGGAAAACAGTGCTGTGATAAAAACATTTATGGTATGTTGTTATGGTATGTATTTCACAATGCCTCATGTTTGTTTTCAGAAAGACTGATTTTAAATCGCACGTAATGCTACAGGTTAAACATGGTGGGCAGAGGGGGGAGTACACTATATCTTTGTGTACAATGTTTTAAAGCAGTGATGATGCAAGGGCTTGTGATTAGGATTTTTTTTTTTTTTTCTTTAAGTTAACAGCAGTGGAAATTTATATTCTTGTGTTCTTACAATTTGATTGTTCCCAGGAATTGACTGGTATTAAATAAATCCAAAGCTGAATAGCTCAAAAACCAAGTTTATAAATACTTGATCTGAATTTGATGTGTCAGTGGAAAAGTTCTAGAAAGCCCTCTGGCTTTATAATAAATAGATAAAATATGATCGTACACATTTAAGTATGTTCATGAAATCGAGTTGCACTCAGGAGGATCCTGGAATTTATTTTGGGGTTAGAGTGCTATAAAGAGCAAGGACCACAGATTTAAAGGAGCTGCAAAAGTAGGGTTGAAGGCCGCACTACAGTTATCGCACTCAAGTGTTAAATGAATGACTGTTTAATGATCAGATTTTCACACGGCTAGAGACGTTTCTGCTTTTTGTCTTCATATGTAGCATAAGAAGCCAATGCTGATGTGTATATACTCTTCTGGGAAGGCTTGATGTGAGATTTTGTAGTGTGGTTGAAGGGATCTGTGTTCAGTCAGCCCCAAGAGCATTAGTGAGGAGGCCTGGGGTGCAGTTGGCGTTCAATGGGGTTGCGGTCAGGGCTCTATGTAGAACACTAGAGTTCTTCCACACCAGCCTTGGCAAACCATGTCTTCATGGAGTTCGCTTTGTGCACAGAGCATTGTTCTACGTACAAGAACAGGTTTGGGCTTCTTAGTCCCAGTGAAGAGATCTCGAAGCGATAGCATATAAAGGCATTTGTAAACAATGTGTGCTTCCAACTTTGTGCCAACAGTTTGATGTAAGAAACAGCTGTGGGTGTGGTGGTCGGGTGTCCACAAATTTTTGGCCTTATGTCACAGCATGGCAACCAGCTGGAGCATGTTAAAGGAAGAGGTCTGTTTAGCAACAAAAACCAATAGAGAGGCCCCCCCCCCCCGATGGACAGGAGTGAAAAAGCCACTGGTGCTACTGGAAACCAGCAGCTGACTCGTTCACTTCCTGTCGGGTAAATGACCCACAGGGAAACTGATGGCCTGCACCCATGAGCGCAAGATCTCATGATTTGTCCACCACAAGACACTCTAGTTGTGGTTTGATTTCCTTCTGAAACAGGAAGTCAATCGTGTCCTCAGTGAAGTGTTTGACTGATTTACACAAAAACCAATAGCCTTGCCTCTCAGCAAATCTCACAACCCTGACAGCAGCTTGGTGAGAGAGATAAATATTGAGAACTTTGAAGAGTTAAACAACAGGGTTTTTACTTCCTCTTACTGATTAAAAGCCCTGATGGTGTATAAACATGTTGTTCGGATGGAAAGCACTAGCAAGAAGTGCCTGTCATGCATGACCTTGTACAATTCCTCTCAAGTGAGCAATGATTGGAAAAGGGAATGGCGTCTAAGGATGCACAGCCAAAAACATGTAGATGAACTGTGATCGAAGACCCGCCTCTTGGGGTGGAGCATATGCTTCTAGAGAGCATTTCGTTCACCAAATTTTACCTTGATTTGACCCTCCTCAAATGTTTTTGATGACTTTATCATACTGATGCCTGATAAACTAAGGGACAGGCATAGAAAGAAAACTCCAGAGTTCCCGTCAGGGCCGTGTGTGTGTGTGTGTGTGTGTGTGTGTGTGTGTGTGTGTGTGTGTGTGTGTGTGTGTGTGTGTGTGTGTGTGTGTGTTCAATGCTCTGCGTAGATTGACTGACTGTTTTGTGGTGTAGCTAAAATCTGTCTGAAATAGAGCTCCTGTTCTGTGCACTGCTGTGATGTTGATGTGGGATGTATTACAATATGAGGAATCGTGAAAGCTTTTTTAGAGCTTGTTGCGGGATGACTCATCTATTCCCTTCTGGAGACTGATTCTCATCCTCGGTGTGGAGTCTGGTGTCCTGTAATAAAATAAAATAATGCTTTGTGCAGCTTTTATGAGCAATGCTGAAGTATGCTCTGAGCAAATTCAATCGATAGCCAATGTTTTTTTTTTTTTTTAAATCACATCTTTCCAGAATTTCTCTCAAACAGATGGCTTTTATTAATTAAAAGTGCCTGTTACAATAATGAAGCTTGAAGCAGGGTAGACGCTGATGTGGCTTTGTGCTGGGAATATCAATATTTTTCATAACATGACCAAGTTGTAGCAAGCCCTTGTTTGTTGTGGGTTTTTATTATTTTTTAATAAATGGATTTTTTTTTTTTTTTTTAATTTGTGTATATACCCACCCACTCGGATGCTTTTTGTCCGACGAGGAATGGAGAGGTCCAGGGAGGCTTCCGGCCAGTCTGCGGTCAGTGCTGAGATGGTGTTCTCTTGGTCGGAATTTTTTTTTTTTTTTCCCCCCCCTCCTTTTCTTTCCTCTAGCCTGTTGGTTTGCTGTCGGTTTAGAATTTTGTTGGGTCACACTTTATTTTAAAGACAGATTTTGTACCATGATAAATGTAGACTTTAATAATAAGATAAAATA
Organism: Notarius quadriscutis; assembly: GCA_026167865.1. NCBI lineage: Eukaryota > Metazoa > Chordata > Actinopteri > Siluriformes > Ariidae > Notarius > Notarius quadriscutis. The sequence continues at coordinate 10,932,228 of JANZLB010000007.1, forward strand.
TTTGCAGTTGCTGCTTTCAGCTGCTCCTGTTAGGGGTCACCACAGCGGATCATCCTTACCGATTTATGCTCCGCATATTTGATTTGGCATTTGCTTTACACCGGCTGCCTTTTCTGATGCGATCTAGCCAGGCTTGGGACCAGCACGAAGTATGCACTGGCTTGTGCAACCCCAGTGACTGGGTATTTTTTACCTAATCCACATGTCTTTGAACTGCAGGGGAAACCAGAACACCCAAAGGAAACCCACACAGACACTGGGAGAACATGCAAACTCCACACAGAAATGCCCTCGTCGGCCATGAGGTTTGAACCTGGAACCTTCTGTGAGGCGACCATGCTAACCATTGTGCTTTCTTTATATTTGTAGTAATCAGGTTTTTTTTTTTTTCTTTTTCTCCTTACTCGAATGAATGATGATGATAAATTGGGTAGAAATGATAAAGTTAAGCCATTTTCTCAGAATCAGTGTTTTATGAACCTGGAAAAAACAGTTTGGAAACCTGCCTTCTGGTCCAGAATGTACATTTGTATTTGGATTGGCCTCTTGTTGATCATGTTATGGATGTGGCCTCATTACTCAGTTTTCAAGTAGTTGAAGGTGCAAGTGCTCTTGAAAGTGATGTCACGTCATTGCTAATGGTAACTTGAGTTGAATCACTATACGAGTTGGGGGCGGAGCTTTGTGTACATGGGTGAAAATGGGAGCAGGCTCAATGAGGGTTTTTTTTTTTTTTTTAAATTTAAAAGTCGGGACATTTTGACTTTGAATCGATATCACACTTGTTTACCTGTGACAGGGAAAAGCTAGCTTAGGTGGTGGTAACTAGCTGGCTGTTAATTTATAATTTAATTTTTAATAAAAGGTGTAGAGATTTATAGGCTGTCCTTTTTTCTTATTTATTATTTCTGTTCATTACGTATTTAAGGGTGTGTTTGATTAATCAGTTTTGTTTTATCTCTGCTCAGACAATTACTTCCATGCGTAAAGTCCATGTTTAACCGCCGTGTATAATATCCTTGTTGTCCATTTGTAAATCATGAAGATTGCGTTCTTTAATGTAGCCGAGCTTCTGAAAGCAGCCCGCTGTGTGATGATGGGATTGAGAAGGGCATGTTCTCAAATGTCTGTCTACACTCAATCGTTTGAAATGCTAATGTACACTCCTCATAAAATGTGATCCAAATGAAGCAGGCAGGTTTGCAGCTCTAATCTTCTCATGTGGATTGAAAGAGATGAGTTTTTTAGAAAATGGGGCAAGGAGTGTGATCACAAAATTGTGCAAAAGGTCTTTCAGCATTTTGAGGTGTCAGTAAACCAGGATGTAGTGTGAATTTGTGTGATCGAACCTGGTGTATCAGATTAAATCATTATCAGGGCAAGCAACACGTTGTCCCCCTGTGGATTTGATTGTTATTGGATAAAGAGATGAGGAAAAAATGATAAGTTTTGCATATAGAGAAGGGTTGGATGATAAGAGCTAAATATCACATGATGCTTGAAGGCATTTTTTTACAATACACAATCTGTAGCTTGATATTTAGGCTTGCTGACTGGAGTTGTTTGTTTTGTTTTTTGTGTGTTAATGCCTAGTGTCCACACCTGGACAAGTCAATTTGAGCCTCCTTTGTATGTTTGAGGAAAATAGAAGCTGTAGGTCACATTCAAATCACGTGAAAGCATGAATGTAAATTAGCCTAAATGTCTGTAGATCTCCTCTCGAGACGATTTGTTATTCTTAGTCTTTACTTGCTTAATAACATTAAAAAAAAAAAATAGTGTGCCTAAAATTTAATCATGGACAAATTCAGTTGCTTTTTAATATTTGATGTGTTAATTTTATGCATCATGCTGTTTTAAATAAAAAAAAGAGAACATTGAAAGAATCTGGATATCGGTATTTAAAAAAAAAATTGTAATTGGGTCTCAAGGATGTTTTATTTTTTTTAAGGATTTAGTATTTCCCATGATATCTTGGTGTATTGACGTTTATCCTGATTGATATTACGGTGGCATATTACAAAGCTGTGTGTGTGTGTGTGTGTGTGTGTGTGTTGGGTGGCTTATTTATTTATTGCGGATTACTTTAAAATAAAATTTGATTCTGTATTGGTCCTGGAGCACCAGGCTGATCAGGAGAGTTGGGTGAACTCCGAGACTTGGGGGTGGGAGAAAATCCCACAAAGGGCTTTTCATGAGCCAAATCTGGTCCGTTTGAATCTGAGCCGATTTGCAAATCAGCAGGGTAGCTCTGGTGAGTGGTGGTGTTACGTGTGGGTGTGCACGTGCTGACCACCAAGTCCTCAACAGGCTGCTGACTGACCCAAGATGGATCCTGAATTCTCTCCTTTCCTTTCTTTTGATTTCAGGAAGTCATCTCTTGTGCTCTCTCTCTCTCTCTCTCTCTCCTCTTGAAAATTCTTTAGCCTCCCCCCTTGAAATTCCAAGCTCTACCTACGTCTGCTTCCTGATGCATCCATAAAGATGTATCAGCACAATACTCAATTATTCATTCGCATAAGTGGTCTGATGCGAACATGGAGCACCACGTGCTACTGGATGACTCAAGACTAGTGTACGTCATGACACAAATGAAATGACTGCAATATGGACAGGTTTCATGATTAATGATTGCAGTCAAAGCAAAAGAAAGTGAAGGAGGAGGAGGAAGTGCAGCATCTTCATACATTTTGATACAAGTAACCTGGTAAAACACCTTAAAGCTACAAACAAGGACTTTTACTTGCCTTTAAAAAAAAAAAAGGCTCGGTAAGAAACTGTCAACACACAATGCCATCCAAGTGAAACAGGTCTTACTTATGGTGTTGTACTTGATGATCAGGTATTGAGGAATTACGACAATGAAACACGAAACGTTTATGCAATCCAAGGTAGTTCATGTAGCTAAAACTGTTATAAAGAATGAGGAGTGAGTGAACCTGAATATGCAGGTGTGCGTTTCTCATGGCCATTGTATTTAAACTAGGGAAATGTTCTGTGATGCTCAGATTAATACTTAGTAGGTTGCTTGTTTCAGGATCAGGACTGGTGGTGTTGAGAAACATGTACTCAGTTGGAAAAATGGTATTAATGTATCCCTAGTTGATGAATCACGATCTCCCCTTCATAATGGAGCTCAGGAACACGAGGCCATAGTAGTCTGGGGTAAAGTGAACTCTCGCAGAAATAATTTGTGAAGTGAATGAATGTCTCGAGTGCACTTTTCGGGTCAGACTGATTTTAACGTTTTGTCTGTCTACTCCAAGTTCTTTGAATAATCAGAGTTTTCTGTTAAAATGTGGAAAAGTTGGTCGTTCTGTGAAGAATGTTTGTATTGGCTTGAGTAAGAGTTCCTGCTTTGTAGAGGAGTACTTGTACCTGGAGCTGGAATTTATATTTTTTTAAAAAAAGGGAAAAGGGGGGTCCCAAGACTATAGCATTTGACTAAAACTCCAAGCTCCGTCCAAGAAATCGCCCACTCACTTCAGATTTCCTGTTCCTTTTGTTAACTTTTAGTTCAAGTACAGCATGAACGGTAAACAAAGAACTTTTAAATGAGTTCTGCTGCATGTTAGCTAGAATTTGCTTTAGATCAGTCATCGTACAAACATACTTGCTGCCCATTATGCCTACTGGCATGTAGGGCAGCAACAAAGGATGACCGTTTCTGTATTGTGGTTCAGGGTCATTTCTAGTTCTACCATGCGTTGCTGGGTGTTCTTGGGTTGCCCTGTCTTGAGCAGTCCTTCTGGTGTCCAGTATAGAGCAGCATGTGTGACGTTATCTTGCTCTCTTGGAAGAACGTGTCCGATCCATTTCCATCACCTTCGCATGATGACCACCATGCTATCCTGATTACACTGAGCGAGTAGTTCTTGGTTGGAGACGGTTTTTGGCCAGAAGATGAATAGAATTTGACGGAGGTTCTTATATGCATGACTCATCACAATGAGTTGAGTAACTTGCTGCAAACAAAAGATGAACGCAGAGGCATCCATGGTGGGTGTGTTTGGGTTCCTCCTCCCCCCTGCCTACTTTGGAGCTGAAATGTATAGGGGTTGAATGACGTTTCTGACAAAAATCGGTTTGGTTCTTTTGATGGAAAGGCAACTTTAGTTGAAGGGTTCCTGTGGTGGAAGTGTGCGTCATCCTGTGGGTCCTACAAGTCAGAAACGCACCAGGTTAAGATTGACGTTAGGCTTGTGGTTTGGGTGATGTGTGACATCTAGTATTTTTATTTATTTATTTATTTAATTTATTTTTAAATGTACAAGTTGCTCGCCGTAAGACCTCATATTTAATGTCAACTAGTCTGCACAAAAGGGTTAGTTTAATGTCAAGGAGCTAGCTTGATGTTGCTAGTTAACAAATATGATGGTGTAAATTGGACTCTGCAGAGTTTCCTTTTCAGGTCGAACATGGTCATGTAGATGGTAAGTCATTTCTATGATGTGAACTGCAAGCGACTCGGCAGTTATTGTGAGGTGAGCTGTAATATTTGTGCTTCCCTCTATTTGCTTTACTTTGGTGCTTTTGCATTTTAGGGCAGAGATAAAACAGAAGAATGTGTAAGTCTCACGGAAATTAGATTTTTTTTTTTTTTCTTCCAATTTTCAGTACAGAAATAAGTTCTTAATTAACAATCCCTCACCCTCAAGGCTTTCCGAAATGCTATCCTGTCTGTAATCAAAAGCACGCACACACCACGTTGGTCAGATTATTGGATTCATTTGGTTTCATGGCCTGCTGGGCAGATGTTCTGTTTTCCAGGCATTCTGTGTGTCTGCTTATGCTAGGATCAGGCTAGATGAAACTTGCCTTTCACAATGTTCAACTGGGTAATCATCGTGCCATAAATTCTTGACCTGTCTTGGTCAGCAGACTGGCAATCACTGCAAGTTTGACCCCGACCAGTCATCATTCTTGTGTGTCGTTGGAAGGAAGGTCAAAAAACTGTTAATCATGGCTACAGAAGGAACGTCAAGGAACACCTCATAGGAGTTGTCAAGCTAGGTGAGAAAATACAAAACTTCTGATGTGAGGCTTTTCCTCGGTGTGTTGTGGCGTGACCCAGACAGCGCATCACTGTTCTTTGATTGTCGCCCTACAAGACCTGTTTGTTGATATTCATATTCGACCCTGACACGAGAAATTTGTCTGCTACAACAAAATTGTGTCAATCAGGCTGAATTTGTGTCGTCTGATCTCAGCATTAATCGGAGCTCCACGCATTGGTACTGGTGTGATCTGAGAGATTCTGAACTTCCCCGAGTGAGTAAAATGTAGACAGGCATATCGGAAGAGTGAGACTTGGCAAAATACTATGCAGTCTGTGAATCGAGAGAAACTGCTCTCGTAAGTGTGACTTGTGAATTTGTTTTCAAGAAATCGCAAATGGAATTTTCAGAAATGCAGTACCTGTCTCAAGTTGACACCTTCGAATTCAATGGTTTTTCTTTATTTTTATTAATTGAGACACTCCATGTCCAAGTAATGTGGGTGTTGCTTCTCTTCATTTAGTTGAGCGGTTCTTGACATATGGATTACTACAGTTGTGGGATAGGGCTGTGCTATTTGTATTTTGATTATTTCCTGTTTGATCTCAAACGCATTAAGAAGGCAAGAAACTCGTCCATGAACTTTTGATGAGGCATTCCAGGTGACTATCTCATGATGCTGGTTAAGATGATGCCAAAAGTGTCAAGGTGTAAACTTTGGATACTTTGAAGTGTCTCTAAAATATCAAACTTTTTTTTTTTTTATTTACCATTATAATTTCATATAGGCTCCATATCTCTGTTCATAGTTTTGATGTGTTCAGTGTTGCTCTACAATGTAGAAAATGGTCAAAATGCAGAAAAACCTGTGAATGAGTAGGGGTGTGCAAACTTTTTGAATGTACTGTCAATGAAAGTAAACAAACAAACAAAAAAAACCTCTGAATTATTTAAAGTGTGTGGGGGTCGGGGTCTCTACATTTTGGGAGAGTATTGCTGTTCTAATTGGTCAAAAGGTGTTGCTTGGTTTTCTATAACAGCTGTGCTAACAGGGCTGTGACATGATTTGTTTCTGTAGTAACAACTTGTATGGCAGGCGCTCCACATAGTCGAAACCTAATAACGGCTGTAAAAACGTTATTTAAAGGAGATACGCAGGCCCTCTTATTTTTAAATAAATTTGAGTGGATAGTATCTCTGTCCTTGACTCTTGCATGCTGCATAAATGGGGAATTAAAAAATATATTTTTGAGAGTTAAAATCAATCGCAAAGTTGGCATTCGAGCTGCTCCGCTGAGCCAGCCAGCCCTGAGTGCGTGACGGTAACCGGTTTTAAGGCCGAGGCCTTTGACAGCTATAGACCAAAGTCTTGTAAAAATTTATGGTGAAAGTAAGAAATACCGTGACTGACTTGCTCAACTAAGACTGATTTGACTTCATTGGTTGTGGGTTGACTCTCCATTAAAACAGGATAAGTGTTATAACTTGCATGTACATGCATGCGTTTTCACTGATAAAACGTAAAAGGCTCATTAAATAATCAGATGAACTGAGACAATCACATTCTGAAGCAAATTAAATAATCTTATACCAGTAATTTAAACACAGAATACAAATTGCATGTATTAATCTAAATGCAGGAAAACGAGTGTTTTGTATCCAAATGAGAGTCGGAGCTTGCCCGTCTGTGTTCTCACTTCTTGAAGGCCGATCTTGTGGCCGATTTTGTTTTTGAAGCAATCTGACTTTCAGTCGTTCGTTCAGTTCTTCATTCATTTGCTTCTTCCACGTAAGGGCAAAATGGCAGCGATATCCAGTTTAGAAATAAGATGGCTGCTCCACTCATTCTCCATTTTCTCCATACTGAGTACGCCACCATTACTGCTCAGCTCAGGCAATTACTAAAACCTGGGACAGAACGTCACCGGTTTTAGCAACAACCACAGGGAGGTCAATGCCCGAGCGATAATGTCCCGTCCAATTCCATCCCAGGTTTCGTACGAGTCTTCAGTAAAATGTGCATCGCAGAGGAGAGACCACTTCATAGGCGCCCAATGTGCCCGTGATCATCTCACAAAACGCGTCCAAATCTTTGCAGTTTGAACATTCTTGAGCCACGAATGCAACGTAAATCCACCTTCTGTTGTGTTGCTGCACCGGCCAGCAACACATCTATGTGGCATGGGGATAAATTAGCTCAAAATGGAGGATCGGCGTTGCAGTCAGCTGTGTTTTAGTATAGCAGAAATGGCGATGAGACCAATCAACTTCCTGCTGTGACGTTATGGACATCAAGGTCATTCACTCAGACCGCTACCTATATAAATCACTTTTAATTGTGCAAATTACTACATTAGATTTATTGTTAACGCTTAAAACTTCCTATGCTATTCTTGAGGTCTCGGTCTCGAGGCATTTATAAACAAAAGTGAGGCCATGGTTCTGCGTATCTCCTTTAACAAGACGTAATCGTTAATATGATGACTTGTGGAAGGAGTCTCCAGTGTTGGTGCTTTGTCCTGTTATAGTGAGCTCTCTATCAGGGCTTGACATTAACGGTCGTCTGACTGTCCAGGACAACAAAATGTTTAGTCTGGTACAAGTCAAATTCACATCTGTCTGTCTGACAGGATGAGTTGAATATTTGTTGAAGGGTTTTTTTTTTTTTCCCCCTAAATAGTTATTCAAGAGTTGCATCAAGGTTCCAACAAGACTAGTTCAGTCCCCTCAGTGATCCAGCAGTGTTATTGTTTATGAAATTCCAGGGAAGCTGGTGTGTGTGTGTGTGTGTGTGTGTGTGTGTGTGTGTGTGTGTGTGTGTGTGTGTGTGTGTGTAAATAACCACATTGTAATATCTAATTATAGATGATTAGACTTTGAATATATTGAAATTGGAGAAATGGCAATCATGTACCTCAATAAAATAAATATCTGTGGGGAATCTTTTTCATTCGGACATTCGTTGTATTTTTCTCTTGTATGGTTCACATTAACCATCATAAACATTCTGTGGGAATTTTACGACTGTGCCGAACTTGCTTATGGCTTTTCCTTCACAACGTGATCGTCACCCTCATCATGTCCAACTTGTTTTCTTCCGGTTTCATTTCTTTAATTCATACTTCAAGTTTTACTGGATTAATCAGGATTTAACTTTATTTCCTCCAGAAGCTTTGGATTTGGGTGAGTCTTAACTCTTAAAACTGCAGGTCAGGTAATGGGCTAGAACTATAACGAAACACACGCACCATAATGGGGCATTGAATAGTTTGTTGTTCCAGTTAAAGTTTGAGTTGTCTTGAAAAATTATAAATCATTAAAGCATAATGAGCATCACTGTACCTGCTTTTTGATAAACATTAACCACTTTCCTTTCACTGAACTAGTAAATACATAAAAATAAAAGTTATGGTCAGGACGAGTGAAAAATCTTGCTGCTTGTCTGATTGGACGAGTGGATTAAAAAGTTAATGTCGAGCCCTGGTTGTGTTGTTGCCTGTGATTTGTGCTCCCTTTTTCCTCCTTGTACTATTTGAGATTTATTGCGCTTGTTTCATGCGTCTTTTCTGGTGAGTGAATCTGTATTTCCAAGTTCATACAAAATTCCTCACACCCTGTATGATCAGTTGTTACAGTCCACTTCTCCCCTGCCCTCAACGTGACTGACGTCTCTGAGCTTTTCCGGTTTCTCTGAATGCTTTGATGCCTTGCTCAGCTCAGTTTAGATTGAAAACAAGCCTGCTGCTTTTTAACAACTTGCTTTTTATGCAAGTTAGCAGCGATCCTGTCAGTGGTGGATAAATGCCTACATAACAAGCGCAGTTTAATATCGTGTCAAAAATGAGCCCTGAGAGGAGATGGCTTCAAAGACTAATTACCATGTCGCATAACTTTTTATTTATATTCACGAAGTTGCCACGAATGAGCCTCTGAGCTTTCTGCATGACCTACTAGACGACATTCTTTCAACATGTGTGGCAAAGTCGACGCCCGTTTCTGGTTAAACAGACTTGATGTAACGAAAATAAATGATACACTTATTAATTGTAGCTGTAATGCTAATGGTGCATACAAGTCAGAGTTCGAACTTTTTTTTTTTTTGAGTTGGTGGTTGGTTCCCCATTTTATTTATTTATTGCATAAGGTGAAATGCAATACTTTGAAAGTTGCTTATCAGATCAACCAAAGCAGCAGTGAAATTCTCCTCTCCTAATTTTATCGTTTTTCACCTGAAAAGTGCCAACAGCACGGTGTCATGAAAAATATTAAAGGAGATACGCAGAGCCTTTTATTTTTAAATACATTTCTGAGTGGATAGTATTTCCATCCTTGACTCTTGTATGCTGCATAAATGAATTAAAAAAAAAAAAAAAAGTTAAAATCGACTGCAAAGTTGGCATTCGAGTTGCCCCGCTGAGCCAGCCAGCCCTGAGTGCGTGACGTCACAGCGG
>JANZLB010000007.1:11009221-11019395 GCA_026167865.1 Notarius quadriscutis
GCTGGGATAGGCTCCAGCTTGCCTGCGACCCTGTAGAACAGGATAAAGCGGCTAGAGATAATGAGATGAGATATTAACTTTGGCCCCATTTAGGTGTAGGCACTACTTCACTTTGGCTCATATATAATTTTGGCCTGCTGCTTCCATTTCGAGGAGGATTTTGCCACATTGACATCGAGGACCATTCTGACACCATGCTCGTTTTCTCGTGATTTGTAAACGTGCCCCACTATCACGTACTGCTGCTATACTACAAGTGCTAGTGAACAGGTGGCACACTTCGAACGATCAGGCCAGCTCTACTCAGTACAAGGTCACAACTGTAGCTGGCTAATGATTTTAAATCAACTTGCTTAGTATGGGCATGCATGTGTGCCCTATTCACGATTATTATTTAAACCAGGAAACCATAAACGGAGCTAAGTAGTTACTTATTGTGATGAACGAGTCGCAAAAACATTCACTCAAACTTGGTCTGAAAAAAACAGTGTACTTTTTTTTTTTTTGGGTATTCACTGAATGTTTGTTTGTTCTTCCTCTTCTTTTCCATTCCCATGTGTGACTAATACCTCTTTAAATTGAGCAATATAGATGACTGAATTTCTTCACAGATGTCGTTATTTGTATAATCCTTTGTCATGCATGTGTGTCCAAGTTAAGAGTCTTTATGCCTCACTAATATCGCATGTTGAGTGTGTGGAATGTCTGAATGTTGCCTAACCTCATGTACCTTACTTCCAGATGACAAAGAAACCACAGAAACTGCACTGGGAATATTATTATGAGAGCGAACCGGTCAGTATTTGTGTGTTACAGCGTGTGTGTTGGTGCTGTAGGGATGTGGCTCGCTGGCTTCCTCAAAACACCCCCCCCAAAAAAAAAAACTCGCACGTTACATGTGTGTGTTTGACAGGGGTATGATTTGGGTGTCCCTTTCTGGTTTTTTTTTTTTGGGTCACTGTGCTTCATAGGTCCTACCTACAGGAGTGTATTGTATAAGCCTCTTGCCTGTGTATTTGTAGTGTTCACTCTGGGTCAGATCTTAGGCTATCTGGTAGCAAACACTGACAAGATTGAACAAGTGGTTGATAAGTAAGAATACAAACACACTCTTATTTGCATTGGGAGTATTTTTCCCAGCTCTATTTGTTGACTTGGCCTTGCAGTAGTCGCTTTGCCAGTCGTCTGAACCATCCTGATAGAGTTGTCTTGCTCCTGAACTTGACATCTGACCTCAGAATGAGTATCTGGCGCATTTAAAAGGTTAAACTGTGAACTGCATGACCGCTTTGTGTAATAACCACACCACAGGGTCTGGAGCTTCTCATGCACAAAATCAGTGACTTAAAAAAAAAAAAAGCTTTGTGTTGGTGAGTTTGCCTTGTTTTGTTCATGCAGTAATTCCACATTTGTGAATGCAGTTGCAATATGTTTATTTTGACCAAAAAGTGAACCCCTCAAAGTTTTATTTACAGTCTTGTGAAAGCTCGCTGTGTGTCCTTGAGCGAGTCTGGAATGTTAATACCAGTAGAAATAAGGACCCTGGTGAATTTCTGCTCCGTGCCAAAATATTAATCCTCTGAATGCAAGCAATTCTGTAATAGCTGTCCTACCACTTTGAGCTAAAACCCTAAAACACCTTCCTGTAGCCATGAATTTGTTGTACTTGGAAAGCCCAGTGACAGTTAACATGAGAAATTGCCCCTTCTACAATTCCTACACTGGAAACGTGAATGCTAACAGGCTGGATCCTGGTCTAAGCGTGGCACTGATTATGTTTCGGAGCTATTTGCCTTTCCATCACTCTGGTATGCCATAATTATAGGATCAATGACCGAAGTGGGAGGTGAAGGAGACGCTGTCTCATTACACGGCGGACGTTGTGTAAATGCGCCCGTGTTTTCATGAGCAGGTAGATTCCTTCAGTGCCAGCTCAAGAATTCTGCTGTCAGTGACAGTTTTCCTCATGCGTGCGCGCGCACACGCACTCCCTCTGGGCCTCAATACCTCCCACACCGTTTACTATCAAGACCGGGAGGAAAGAGAGCGCTAACGTACAGCCAAAACAAGGTGTATCTTTATGACTCATCCAAGCCTAACAAGTTTAGGAGACAGAACCAATCTCCATTCAGTGACTCCTACAAACTTGAATTTCTGCTACATCTGGGCTCAGAGCCATTACATTTCATACTCTGTTACACACGCTACTTAAAAAAAAAATGGCCCTGAATTTATACTCTGTTTTTATTTGGATTACCTGCTCCTTTTTTGTAGGCCCAGCATGCATCACGCCGCTGCTCAGCTCCATTTCATTCAATGTATTAAGTAATAAATTGCCACTTCCCTTATTGCCTTTGCACATGTGCCAGATTTTCTGCTAAGACACTAAATTTTCCACTGCATAGGCAGGACATGCATATGCTACTATTCACCAGGCCCCTTATTTCCAACACGGAAAATCCCTGATTGGGCCAAAGTTCATAATGACACGGTGTTTCGAGTTATTCGGCTGAACTCCGTGTCAATACTGAGAAAGACGATGAGCAGCTTCGCATTCACATGTGCGATTATTACTGTTCATCACTGGGCGGTTTGTATCAGTAGTGGAATTTCCATCCATCTGTTTTTATGCGAATGTTTAATTTGAACCTGAATATCTCCTGACTGACTGAGTGGGACACCATTAGTCACAATCATCCTTTTTTCAGTATTAAGGAATGCATTCCCTGCAAAAATATTATTAAAAAAAAAAATTGTTCGCAAATTAGAAAAAGGCCTCCAACTCATGAAATGCAAAATGATGCGTCTAAATGCACCCATTTTGTTTTTAACCTAAATACTATTGAACTGAGGTTTGTGCCCACAGAAGTAATCTTGAATAAAAACGAGTGCTCTCGCAATGTGTTCGAGTGAAGAAGTCTCCGATTCGTCTTAATTTATCCAACAATAGGTGATGGAAAAGTATAAAAGGTGAGAAATTCTTAACTTGAAGTGCTGCAAGGGAAAAAGCAGTCAGTTAAATAATTAAAAATAAAATGCACATTGAGTAAAATAAATAAATACAGAAGAATAAAAAGGTGAAATGGACAAATACAAAATGGAGGTGCGAGTCATGTGAATGTGTATAAAAAAAAAAAAGTATAAATGCAAGAATTGTGTCGTACCAATTTATGACTGACCGTATGGGAGAGTGGTGAGACTTTGGACGGTTTGTTGTGTTCCTGGAAATTCGTTTCAACAATCGGGTTTTAGATCACGCCAGAAGTTAGATGTTGCCCCTTTAGAGGACCCTACTTCCTTTGGAGTCATGAAGCAGTAAGGTTTGTGCAATTTACGATTTTTGTCAACCGGAACTCGTCTTCTATTTCACCTCCATTCAATGGTGTAATGTACGCTGGTGAATTCAGGGTTTGTTAGGAGTTCAAGTATGTAGCCGAGAGTTGCCATATATAATTAGACTTGGATCACCTTTGTCATTCAGTATGTAACAAGTGTACACAAGGACATTTCGTTGCAGTTTGGCTCAGCACAGATTTAAATATAAAGTGTATTAAATTATATTTTTGCTGCTGCATAATTTTAAAGTACAATCGTATCAAGTGACCTGTGGAATTAGGAATTATTCAAGTGTAAATAGAAGTTTGGATTTGGAGTTCAGCAGTCTGGTGACCTGGGGGGGGGGAAGCTGTTATAGAACCTGGTGGTCCTGCACCGAATGCTGCGGAACCTCTTTCCAGGGGCCAGGAAGGAGAACAGTCCAATATTATTAAACAGTCAAAGCTTTAAAATGTATTAAACTTTAAATTCTGGAGGGAAAATATCTAAATGATCTCCCTTTAATTAATTAATTAATGAAATGGCCAGATAGGGAGAGTTGGGACGGTTCATTGTGGGTGTATCCCTGCATGAGGATTAAACAGATTTCATTCATTCCTTGAGAATGGAACGGTTTTGTCTCGTCAGGTTTTGAGTAAACTGACCTTTGCTATCGCTGTCCCAGCATTGTGTGCTCATCCAGTTTATATGTTACAAATTTTGATCATAAATAAAAATTAAACATGTAGGCCTAGTTATTTTATTTTTGTTCCATGTCCCTGTACAAAAAATAATGACTGAAAAAGTGAAATCTGAAGGCCAGTATATGAGAACTGAGAAACTCATGTCGTGGTAGGAGGGTATAGTACCGTAAATGCTCCCGAATGCAATATGAATGTGACGCTACCTGCAAAGAATTTCACACAGTCTACAAAAACTGAAAACTTGCCCCAAGTCTCCGAGCTCTCCCCTACTGATGGTGTTAATATATGCAGACGATACAATAATAAAATGCTCGTTCTACAGGTTATATTCTGAACATCGAGTTGATCAGGTTTAGATCCTGGAAGTTGGTGGCTTCGTGAAAAATCTAGCTGCGGCAAAAGCAAAGATGATGAAGGCGTATTCTTCAATTTTCTAAACTTTTTTTTTTTTTTTTTAAACTGTGTTTTAGATCACACTAACCATTAAAACTACATTAAAGTGACATGCGTGATTGCTAGTTTTCTCATAATTATGAATAGTACAGTTTAACTGATGTGAAGACTGAGACAGCCTTAAAATGTACGCATGTACAGGATAGATTTTTTTTTTTTTCAATAAATCTTGCATATGTTAGGAGTTTGTTAGTAGCGGGTACATGAGACGGATTTCTAACTATAGGTGTTGTATGGAAACGAAATTAAGCTGGTTCATTAGTTATATTCTGATTATTTGTCTAATTTCAAATTGTAATAAAGCAGCAACACTTTTTAAGCTCACTGCTAGCGAGGCGGCTTGCACCCACGTGTTCGGAGAGCTCGGATAAATGCAGAGACTCAACTTTGAGCTTAAGATTTAGGGTAAATTTGACAAGGGACGAAAATGTAAATAAATGATACAGGAGCATGTTTCAGTCCCCTCAAGATTGTGTGGAATCCTCTCCTTACCTCTCTTAATATTCTGGTAACCATAGTGGATGGAAACATTTCACGTTTGTGGAGTTGACAGCAAATATAAATCTCTGAACATTTGTAAAAACATTTGGATGGAAACACTTTGCGTGTTGGTGTGAGAGGCCCTGCTGGACACGTGAATGCAGCGTACGTGTTGTGCATGCTTGAGTTGGAATGCAGCAATGCGTAGCGAAATGGAGGTGCAACACGTAACTGCACCTTTGGGGAAACCTCGCACTGCGGTGAAGCGTTTAATGGCTGGTGACTCGTTGCTTCTTGAAACCAGCAGGACTGCTTCACAGTGGAAGGAGAGGATCTGAAGCACGACTTTGAGCGCCTGCAGCTGGCCATGGAGATGGTGGGGTTCCTGCCAGCCACACGAAAACAGTGAGTCACTTACATCTCATACTCCTGCTCAAAATGATCAATTTATTCACATAGATTTTAACTAAACTGGTTGTCCTTTTCTTTTCTTTTCTTCCCCCCTCCTTGCAGAATCTTTTCTCTGCTGTCAGCCATCCTTCACTTGGGCAACATCCGATACAAGAAGAAGACGTACCGAGATGATTCCATTGATATCTGCAATCCTGATGTTCTCCCCATCGTTTCAGAGCTGCTGGAGGTATCAAGGATGTCTACTTTTGCTCATGTATTGTACATGTCCTCTTTTGGTATTTCTATAGTCAGTTTAATTCACACAGTGGTAGTTTTACAGTATCCACGTGACCTTATTCGCTGAAGAAAGGGTGAGACTTGGGAGTTTATCACCTCCTTGCAGTGTGCACATTTACCAGAATCTGTTTCTGCACATAGAGGCACACGTTCGCATTCTGAATTCTGTGCTGGCTCTAAAGTTTTCATTAAAGCTGACGCATCCTGCTCGTTTCAGGATGAAGTCGAAGCCGACGGTCTTTCAGGCTTCCTAGAATTAATGGCTGTTGAGTCAGACTCTGTAACGATTCACAATAAGCCAAGTGCCCACTGCACAGCTTTCAGAATCGCTGAAGCGCTCACGCTACAAGGCTTTAATCACTTGTGATCAGTTGTATGGGGGAGGGAGGGGTGTGAATACTGCATGAGCGATCAGACAAGGCTCACAAACTTTTCACGTGGAGAGATCCTCGTACAAGCATGCCTGCTCGAGAAAATCCCCCTTTCTCATGAAAATAAACACCTCGGCATTGTGATTTTGTACAGAAAGAATTTTAAAAAAGACATAAGAGGAAAAACATGAAGGACGGGTTGGTTGGGTTGATGATGGCAGTAAGGATTTTCTGTTCTGCAAAGAGAACTGGAGGTGAATGCTCCAATGAATCAGAGATGGGAGGAGTGGCTGAAAGGTCTGAAGGATGAGAACAGGAAGTAAATTAATTCACAAGGAATCCCAAATGGAATAATATTTTCTTGACCAGAATGTGATCTGATTCAACTCAGAGTTGAAGAACCTGGCCAGAGTCATCGTTTGGCAATATTGTGAATCTTATTTTGTTTGTTTTTTTTGTCCCCCCCCCAAACATTCTGAAATCAGATTGTACGTCTGGAAAAGTTTTTAAATATTACCAAAAGTATACATTTTGGCTTTTGAGCCCTGGCAGTCTGTGTCTTAAACGCAGACACTACGCGCACAGCCTTTTGGAGGAAATGTTCTTTTTAATGATCTCAAAATCGGGTCATTGACGTTTTGTTGAGGCGATATTGAATGTTAACCAAGTTCTTTGCTTTGGATTATATTAAATCCAAGCCCTGATACTTTTACTGAAAACTATGGAAGCGTATTGCTGCCATTGTGAAAAGTTTTTCCTGTCGTGTCTCCAAAATCACTGCACACATCAACAGCCCTCTGTTTTGTTATACTACAAGAGTTATTTTGGGAAAATGTGCTTTTGCGTAATTTTGGGAATTTTTATTGGGGGGGGGGGGATATTCAATAACTTTGACACTACAGTATATAACTGATACAGGACACTTCATCCAATGCCATTTCGTCCGAAGCCTTTTTCATACACACTATCAATTTATTTGATATTCCAGGTATTTGTTTGTTCGAAAAAAAGGAAAAAATTCTCAACGGAATTTGACCGAAGCAAAACAAGTTTTTGCAGGGTGGAGTTTAACCACTCGCCAAATGCAAGTTGTGAAACCTAATGGCAAGTAAAGATCGCCCCATGCTCGCCTTTCTTGGCTGGTGAGCATGTTCAAAACGACAGGTTCCTACCTAGTATTCATGTAAAATCCAAGAAATATTCGACAAATATTCCTTCCTCGCACAGGACTCTCGGTCGCACTCTGGACTGCACGCGCCCACCTTATTAAGACTGGCTATATGATGAATTAAACGGCTTCACCAGACTCAAAGCTCAGAGAGCAGCCGGTCATGGTAAGGGTCGCTCGTTTGTTTTACAATGTCTTCTGCTTCGGTCAAATTCTATAGCAATTTGTCACACATACTGTCACCTCACTATCATTAGGCGTACGTTTCCATTTATCATGGGGAGACGCAGTCATAAACCTGCTTTATGCACTCCCTTAAATGAAGAAAATATTGAAATGAAATATTTATTGAAGCATTTTGCTAATTAAGGCTGTGTTGGCCTTAAGACTGGCTATATGATTAATTAAATGGCTTCACCAGACTCAAAGCTCGAAGAGCAGCCTGGAATGGTAGGGGTCTACTTGTTTACGCCCCCTTTTGTGTCGACGTACTTGTACTACGGCACTTGTTTGCTTTACAAAAATTGTGTATTTCGATTTGTTACGGGGAGACGCAATCATAAACCTGCTTAATGCTCTTCGTTAAATGAACTATAGTTTGTTTCTGTCTCGATCTTGTCGCACATATTGTTACCACGTTATAAAATAATTGATGGTGCGTATGAGAGGTTTTGGACGAAATGTCTCAACTGTTGGACGAAACGTCCTGATCCCTGTATAACAGTCAAGTTACGAACAGGACACTGTTGATTTGCAGTGATTTTTTTTGTTGACAAAACCGTGAATAAGGGTGAAGTTATTGAATATTTTTGTTGCATCTCTTTTCGGTCTTGCACTTTTTAGGTGGTCCCTGCGCACCTGTCTCTCAGCCAGAGACAGCCAAGAAAGTTCTTTGTCCAGCTTGGAGAACGACTCGTTTTGATTAAAATCAGGTTGTAGCTCGTTGTCTTCAGCCGGAATTGTTTTTATAACGACGTTTTGCTTAAGAGTTATTGATCTGGGAAGTTTGAACCTGTAAATATATTTCAAACTTTACCGCAGTTCTACCCAAGCATGAAACAGAACTTGATTAAATTGTGTAAATGAGCCGTATTACCCAGTTTATTCTCCACACACCTCATTCAAGCACGAGTTCAAATTTAGCACGTTATCACATGAAACCAAGTCATCACGTTTATAACAAATTTTCACATGATTACTTTTTTTTTTTCTCTTTTTTTCTCCCTTGTGTGGCAGCAATACACTTCTGTAGAAAACAGACAGGGCCGTTTCTTACTATAAGCAGTGATTTTAGGGCTTCTGGACCACTGGGGGGTCATGGCTTCTGAAATGAGCAGGGAAAAAAAAAAACAGATTTGACTATCATTTGGTGAAAACCTGTCAGGGAGAATAGAAACTGATTTTTACGTAGCTAAATGTGGCTCTGGAAGAGATTACATAGAAGCGGTGATCATGAAGTGTTCATATCTATCTGGGGCTAGACAATGCAGGTGCACATGAAAGAGGAAAAAGAAAAAAAAAAGGGAAACAGATGTAAAATACTGGGAAGAAATTAATGCCAATGTATCAGATTTCTTGTGGCTGTGATTTGCCCCATGCATTTGTCATGTAATCTGTAAAGATAAGGCTGAAAAACATTTTGAGCGTTAAAAACTGACTTGATGTAGTTTTGTAATGGATGGAGATCACATTTTTGGAGCCTTTGAAGCAGAAATCCAGAACAAATAATAACCTTGCTGACATGTGAAATCCCATTCTTTGGGCCTTTAGGGAGGTTGTACTGCTTTTGCAAGTCAACAGAAGGGTACATGGGACCTGTGATGTGGTGATTAACCAGGAATGCATAAAATGTGTGAACGAGCAGCCTGTATATCTTGTATCTCACTGTAGAGTACATTTCAGCATAGCTATTGGAAAGAAATTCTCATGTCCACTATCTCACGACATGACATGTGTGAGGTCAAGAGGCTCATTGAGTGTAAAGGCGTTCAGAGGTTCAGGTTGACATCAGGTGACACAAGAAATAATTACGCACCGATTTTGCGTTTCAACAAGGCTGGCTGCCAGTTTAATATGACTTGGCGAGGAAATGAAAGATACAGGACTTGGTGTTTCCTGCCAGTTCTGCAGAAAGAAACGAGGCCAGAAATGCAAATTGCAAATGGACAGCCAGTGCAACACGAGCAGCATTTGACCTAAAATGATCTGCTGTTCTGATTTATTAAAATGCTTGGATTTTACTTTTGAAAATTTGCCTTTATTAAGCTGACCAGTAGATCAAAGCAGTACTCCGGCATTTTAAAGTGACCAGAATGATCGTTCAGCTGCACTGTGTTTCACTAGCAGGTCACTTACACGTTTACTTTCAACAAAAAGGCCGTTATTGTCACGCAAAAAGGCGCAGTGGACGGTGGAATTATTGTCTGTCTTGTTAGGAAGCTAGGGTCAAAGTGTTAAACTCTGAGCCCTGCATCCAAATGAAAAATGCATCATGGCTTTTGGTGAATTTTTGAGTTCAAAACAAGCTCTCATGGTGAATTAACTGAAATATTTATCAATTATTCCACGAAATCGTACATGAGCTGATAGCCAAGTATTTGTTTTATTCTATCCACATTTACTGGATTTTGAGATACGGAGCATTTTTTTTTTTTTTTTGCAAATTCAATAAATAACTTGATACAAAATGTCTGACAATTTCTTCTTGGGCGAGCTTCTTAACCTATCGACGGCTGCACGAATTGACTTTCGTGGGGTTTTTTTTGTTGAAAGTGCTGTCTTGCTGTTGTGCCAAGGTATAGAATATCTTCAGACACTTATTTAATTCTTCCTTGGACATTTCAGTTCTGTAATTTTTAAACAACTGTGAGCTTTTGAACCAGTCTTTAAAAAAAAGTTAACAAATTTTAATGAAAAACGGTGGTGTAGTGGTTAGCACTGTCGCCTCACAGCAAGAAGGTCCGGGTTCGAGCCCTGTGGCCGGCGAGGGCCTT
>JANZLB010000007.1:11055230-11068316 GCA_026167865.1 Notarius quadriscutis
ACCTGCATGTCTTTGGACTGTGGGGGAAACCGGAGCACCCGGAGGAAACCCACGCAGACACAGGGAGAACATGCAAAGTCCGCACAGAAAGGCCCTCGCCGGCCACTGGGTTCAAACCCGGAACCTTCTTGCTGTCAGGTGACCGTGTGAACCACTACACCACCGTGCCACCCTGGAAGGCCACATGTGGATGTGGTGAGAGAGGACATGAAAGTGGTAGAGAAGGATGTGGAGGACAAGGAGCAATGGAGACAAAAGATTCACTGTGGCGACCCCTAATCGGGAGCAGCCAAAAGAAGATAAACACATTCACAAACACGCAGTACCCAAATTTATCAAAGCAGTTCATTGATTTCCTCATGAATGAAAATATTGGAAAATGTTGCTTAATGTCTCACATGTAGCTTGTATGAAAAATACGAGTGCCGTATTTCCCAGTAAAACACTCGTTTCTATGTAATATACATTTCTGTGCAAAAGTCTTAGGCATATGTAAAGAAATGCTGTATACCAAAAATGTCTTTTAAAAAAAAAAATTTAATGTTTCAACATACTATAAGCAGTAAGCCATAATAAATGAAATAAAGTCCATATTTGCTGTGAGACAACCCTTTGTTTTAAAATAAATAAATGGTAGTCTCCGGTCCAATGAGTGCAGTTTTATCAGGAAATGGGCTGTAGGTTTTCCTGAGTGTCTTGCAGAACCAGCCAGAGTTCTTCTGGACACTTTAACGGTCACACTCACTTCATTTTGCATCAAAACCCAGTCGCCCTCATTGGTGTTGTTGTTTTTTTTTTTTTTTAATCTGACAAGTGCTCTCTTATATAATATGTTGCTCAAATACAAACTTTTTTCTCCCTCCGTAACATTTAATTTTGTGCCGATAAACGAATGTTTGGAACTCAAACGTTTTTGTACTGACTTGATAATGTAGAAGTCATAAAATTGAAGTTTGTATGGGGGGGAATTGGGTGCCTAAGACTTCGGCACAGTGTGTGTGTGTGTGTGTGTGTGTGTGTGTGTGTGTGTGTGTGTGTGTGTGTGTGTGTGTACATTGTTGTGCATCTTGAGCGCACCTGTATATTTGAATGATGTACTTGAGGAAATAATTATCAGAATTTCAGAGTATGCACAGCACATCTTAACTCTTCATAGCGTTCAAAGGAGCTCCGAGCAGAAAACCAATCCCAGACATACTGTATAACAAGATCACACGCTTTTTTTTTTTTTCCCTCCCCCCCCTTTACCCAGATCTTACCATAAGGTGGAAATAATAAGCACTGCTGGAAAATATTACATCATTGCATTAAAGTGTATGTTGGCGTTTCTGTAAGCAATTTTGTTGTCCCATACGCTCAAAGTTGTTCGAGCCTTTGGGAAGTCATTTTTATGCTTTCTCACAAATCACATATTTGAAAACAAATGGGCAGTTTGTAGGTATTCTGAGAAAGCTGTCGTCACTTTTCTTGAACCTGAAGATAAATGGCCCGTCCCTGTTTAGGGAGCTCAATCATACCGCTGGATCGTGTCCTATTAATTACATCACGATTTAGTCTTACTGCACACGTGCAGGCATTCTGGTCTTGAGTGACCACAATCATTGCTGACGATTTGTTTAAACATTGAGTGTTCTCATCTGTTTTTGTTTAGTATGTTGTATTGTGAAAATGGAACATAATTAAAACTGAATGGATGCAACTGTCCAGGCTGTTGAGATGTTTGTGCTGAACAGCATGAGTTTGTTTTTGGGAATGGAAATGGTTTGGGGACTGTTTCATCTCAGGTGAATCATGTCATTAGATTCACATGAGCTGAATTATCTCACTGTGTCTCACTTATAGTGTGATGAACAATCCTCACACTATAAGCAGCAATCCCTTACTAGTGGAGAACCTTAACAGGTTCTTTGCCCGCTTCAATGCAGACAACAGTACCAGGGCAATGGACAAATTGTCACCAGATCATCAGGGTCTGATTCTGGACATGGATAAGGTCAGGAGGGCATTGCATAACATCAAAACGAGGAGGGAAGGCAGCTGGACCGGATGGCATCCCAGGGCGGGTACTTTAGGCATGTACAGACCAACTAGCAGATGTCTTCACTAACCTCTTCAACCTGTCCCTGAATTACGCTGCTGTTCCAGCGTGCCTCAAAACAACCATTGTGCCTATTCTCAAGCAGAAAAGTACAAGTTGCCTAAATGACCATCACCCAATTGCACTCACCCCAGTAATAGCCAAATGCTTTGAAAGATTAATCCTGGCCCAGATAAAACAATCCATCCCTGCCACAGTAGATCAGCATCAGTTTGCATGCCAAGAAAACAGATCAACAGAGGATGCAATCTGTATTGCTCTCCATGCTGCATAAGAGCGTCTGGAACGCCCTGACTCGTATGTCAGGATGCTCTTTCTGGATTTTAGTTCAGCCTTTTAATACTGTTATTCCCAACCATCTAGTGCACAAACTGCATGGACTGGGCCTCAACAGAACCATCTGTAACTGGATCTTGGACTTTCTGACCAACCGCCCCCAGTCTGTCAGAATGGGAGAATTGACCACCTCTTCCCCACTCATCCTGAACACTGGTGTCCCCCAGGGTTGTGTTTTAAGCCCCATTCTGTATACTCTCTTCACACACGGTCGTCAGCCTGTTCATACAACAAACACCATTCTGAAATTTGCAGATGATACAACTATTAGTCTGATCACTAACAACGACGAGTCGGCATACAGGGACGAGGTGAAAAACCTGACCCGGTAGTGTTCACCAACAATCTCATCATAAATAATAAGACAAAGGAGATCATGATGGATTTCAGGAAGAAGAGGAAAACTGCTCATCAGAGGCGAAGTAGCGGAGAGGGTCTTCAGTTTTAAATTTCTCGGAGTGAATGTCACCTGAGGATCTCTCCTGGGACTTGCATACATCCGTCATCGGGAGGGCACAACAGCGGCTCTTCTTCCTGAGGAAGCTGAGGAGAGCTGGTCTGCTACAGAACCTTCTGGTCAACTTCTACAGGTGCACTGTAGAGAGTATAATCATATACTACATTACAGCGTGGTTTACCAGCTGCACTAAGAAGGGCTGGAGGTCTCTACAAAAGATTATCAAGGCTGCACAGAACATCATAGGGTCCCAGCTCTCTGAACTTCACAACATCTATCAGGTCCGCTGTCATAGTAAGGCCACAAATAATATCCGCGACCCAACACACCCTGGCCACCATCACTTTCAGTTACTCCTGTCCGGCAGGCAATTATTTTTCGCTGTCTGGTTTCCAACAAATCGTGCACTCTGATTGGGTCATGAGCGGTCCGGAATCCTGCGATCTGGACCCCAGTTATGGACCTTTTGGCAACTCGCTCGTTCACAACAAACATGGTAGCAATTTTTTTTTTTTTTGGTCAGCATTTATTTTTCGCATTTCACTATGATGAAAGCACCTGGTTTTGTGTCGCCTAGATCAAGTTTTTTATTTTTGGAAAATTCCAAGCTGACAGCTTGTCAAACAGGTTTTTGACAAGCTTGTTAGCAGGTTTGTTCTTAATATGGTTTTCCTTTTGGGCGCTCTCGTTTTCTGTTAGAATTTGGTAAAGAAAAAAAAATTATTTACCGGTTTAAGGTCAGTCCGTATCGTGAAATACCGTGACCGAGGTCTCGGAAAATACTGACAGGATGGATGGACTTTATTTCCCCTAATAAAAAGAAAGTCATTTCCATGTCCCGACAAACAGATGATGCAATACATTTTTAAGAAAAGGACACAAATTACTGTGGTATAAGAGAACTGATGCATGTTATTGGAAAATGATCAACTCTGGGACCTCACCCCACATCATTGTTGATTTTTTTATTTTCCTATAACAGCACTTTGCATCATATTTTACTCTTGTTACTCTTAGCTCAACATGTGTAACGTAGGCTTTTTTTTTTTTCCCACGTTTATTAGAGAAAGTTATCGGCACAGGTTTTCATATCTGAGAAGTTGCTTTTAAACACCAATAAATGGTTAATTCAGCAAATCTCTCTCTTCCTTCACACTCAGGACTTCAGGGAGAAGAACACGGACCACATGCGGCCAGATATTGTTGCTCTGCTGAAGAGCAGCAGAAACGCCTTCATCGGTGGCCTGATCGGCATCGACCCAGTGGCTACGTTCCGTTGGGCCGTGCTGCGCGCTTACTGCAGAGCTGTGGTGGCCTTCAGGGAGGCGGGGAAGAGACATACTGAAAAGAAGAGCGGTGAGTTATTTGTTTTAGTGGACACGCTGTGAGCAGGTACGAACGGTAGATGTTTCAGATCGTAGTCGCACGGTACTCAGCGAGTGACACTTTTTCACTGTAGAATTAGCAGTGTTTGGATGGGCACGTAGAAGGTATGCGTTAGGGATTTTTCTAGAGATCTTTGAGCGTAAGTGCAAAGGGAACAGAAACGGTACTTGTGGCAGTACGTGTGGCTGTTTTTCAGCATTGAGCATTACATGAAAGATGACTGAAGGGGCATGTAGACTTCAGTTAAAAACAAATCACTACAACTACGCTAAGCTTCAGAAAAACTGATAGGCGACCATCGTCTCAGACTTGTATGGATCTATGCATCATTAGCTACGTTTGCACAACAGTCTCGTGCATTTTAAGGTCTTTTTTTTTTTTTTTCCCCCCTCTCAGAATTGTTCCATTAAAAGTTTCAGCACAGTTAAAATCTGACTCTTTGAAAGTCTTCAGGACAGAGGGGTTCGAGTGGTGTTTTTTCTGTAGCATGTTGTATTTTTGTCTGATTAACTTCGGGGGGGAGGAGTCTGGTGAAAGGAACGTCTGTTTTTTAGCACTTATGGCACAAGTGATGACAGGAACCTGTTTCATGGATTGTAAGTGGATAAAAAGGATGTCATTTATTGAATAAATATTGATTTGTTAGTGGATGTGGATGTTTACAAAAAATATCAATGTCCGTTTCCGAACTTTAGTTTTAAAAGTATTATGATGATTTTGTCTATGTTGCCCAACGACTTGCATGAATCTTGACAATTTTCTTTGACTAGAAATACATGGTTTAGATTATTACGATGTTAATCTGAATCTTTGGGTTTATTGTACAACAATGCTT
Organism: Notarius quadriscutis; assembly: GCA_026167865.1. Lineage (NCBI taxonomy): Eukaryota > Metazoa > Chordata > Actinopteri > Siluriformes > Ariidae > Notarius > Notarius quadriscutis. The sequence goes on from JANZLB010000007.1 coordinate 11,060,343, forward strand.
GTAATATTTATCATTCTACAGAAGTGCCATCAGTACGTTGTGTATGTTATGGTGTGTGTTTGTGTGTGCGTGCAAGCCAGCTCAGCTTCTGCACTTGCTCAGTAGTCCTGCCTAGCATCTTTTTAACATTTTTCTTCTATTTTTAGATCGTCTTTAGCATCTTTTTCCCTTTTACTCTGCTGCCAGTAAAAGCTTTATAGCACAGTCAGCTTTGATCCTGTTACTTCACCGAGATGATCTATCATACTTAACCGAGCGGTAGAGGTGAGGAGGGCCATTTGCTTGACTGCAGAAGTCATCAGGCTTTAGTTTAATGCTGCCTCTTAGATGCCCTGATCAGATCCAACCTTTTCACCTGAGGAGATATACACAACGCCTCCTCTATCACTGCTTTTTGAATGAGCCTTGTGTTTCTCCAAAGATCAATGGGTCCAGTATGACGCATGCAGGAAAGAACTGCTCTTCGTTTTAATTTAATTTAATGAAACGACTCTCAAAGACAATATTTCACCTTCCTGGAGGAGAGAGGGGGTGGGGGAAAGGGAAATGATTACAGGTGACATCATTCTCACTGAAATAGCAGTTAGGTTAAGAGGACTGTGAGTGCACCAGTGAGAAGACTTTCAATGCCTGAATGCTTAGATATCTACAGTTTGTATCTCTCTCTCTCTCTCTCTGTGTCTGTTTGAAGCTTTGCAGATGATTCTCTAGTAAATTGCGCATCTGATTTCTCCGTTTAATCTGTCTCTTCTGTATCTCTCCCCTCTCTCTCTCTCTCTCTCTTGTGCATCCCAAGGGCATGACGCTGCCGCTCCATGTGCAGTTTTGAAAAGTGTGGATAGTTTTAGTTTTCTGCATCACCCTGTGCATCAGAGAAGCTTAGAGATCCTGCAGAGGTGCAAGGAGGAGAAGTACAGTAAGGCTGCCTTTCCTCTATTCCATCTCCTCATTCCATGCACCCAGGGGCCAAGGCATTCAAGGGGCACCAGCTAAAACTAAGCCAAACTGAAAGATCTCAAATTGCGAGGGTCGTTCTGAAGGTATTTTCGAAGCAAGACGATACAAAAGGACGTCGTTTCATCACCCGGCAACTGTACAACTCTGAGTGAAATTTAAAAAAAAAACTTTTGCAAAAGCATTTAATTTGACTAGTCAGTCATTCAGCTGTTACTTTCTGTCTGCACTGATGTGAGCCAAACAGCGAGTGCCACTCCGTTAAGTTTCTCATCCGGCTGGTCTTCCCCTTTATGTCTAAGCCCTTTGGTTCTGCACCTGTCTTTGTGTCAGTGCACATTCTTGCATGATGTCAGATGATTCATCCCTGCCAGCATGCATCTCTCCAACTAACAGCCGTGTGTGTGTGGGTGGTGGGTGTGGGTTCAGCATGGCCTGCAGGCTTCTCCAGTGGCACATCATTAACCTCTGCAGCTCCAAGGCAAAGTACGAGCTCATCTCCTGCTTCATGCCTGATGGGTTTGGAGTCGGCCTGCTCTCATACTTGGCACAATTTCAGCCACTTTCATTAATGCATGATAACGGCACATTAAATTTTTTCTTATTTATATGAAATATCAAATTTATTTTTAACTTGGTATATTATGTTCTAAAAAAAACAACACAAGTTCCAGATGCAAGGTGTGATCAAAAAGCTCCTGTTGCAAAGAGAGAGCATGGTAAAGTCATGCATGTGCAGTAGGAGTGAACAGTAACACTCGTGAGCTAAGAGTAACACTCCTTGCACGGTCAACATCGGGACATGTTACACACGTTTTTGTTACAAAGTGCATGTGCATATTTGCAATCAGCAGCAGAGACCCTCAAAGCTTCAGCAAGCTTAAAGGAGATGCGCAGAACCTTTATTTTTAAATACATTTCTGAGTGGATAGCATCACCATCCTTGACTCTTGTATGCTGCATAAATGGGAGTTTAAAAATATATTTTTTACTAGCTAGCTAGTCCCGCTGAGCCAGCCAGCCCCGAGCACGGGACGTCACAGCGGGAACCGGTTACAAACGCCACTCAAAACGCCTCCCAGCTCATTGTTTCACTGATGTCGGCTTGCTTAAGTATTTCCAGTACCTCTGTTGCTGATTCCCCGAGTTTGATCCAAAATTTGTTTGGTCATTAGTAAAAATTGCAAAAGCACACATACTATTGTCACAAAGACGTGTAATAAAAGTTGTCATGTTAGCGGCGTGATGTCATACACCATAAAGACTCACAAGAGTGGCTACTCGCTCCTGCTGCACGCTGATGACCTTGTGGCGTTCTGTTGGCTTGCAACAGGAACAGTCCCGGAAATTTTTTTTTTTTTTTTGATCGCACCTTGTATGTGCACCAGATGTTATACGGTAGATTTGATAAAATCTTGTACCACAGTGGTGTTGTCCTAATTCTGATTGGTCAGATGTTGATTATTTTCCTTTGACAGGTGCAAATCACAGTGCACTCGTTAATGTAAATTAACATTTCTATAGTAACAGGTCAAAAATTGGCCATGTTCTCTGGTTGGGAGGGTTGGCTTTACACCGGGCAACTGTGAGCTCGTTCATGCCAAAAATGGTGGACAGTGCTTTTGTCTCGAGTGTTTTAAGCTGAGCATAAGAGCATCAGTTTGGAAAAATGTGTAGCTGGGTGGCTTCATGCGTTTTGAGAAATCATGTGTTGGCCTTCACCCTTCAGTTGGTAACGGTCATGTGATGGGAAAGAGCTAGCTAGTGGATGGAAATTGGACAAGACTCAAATTTAGGAGAAAAATTGGGGGGTGGTATCAATTATTGGATGAGATTTGTTATATCTATACTTTGAGATTGTGTAACTGATAACAGGAGCTAGCTTATTTCAGGAACGTTCCACAGCATTTAATTAATAAAAAGTACAAAGTGCTATTCTTCAACTGCTGTAATAAAAGAGAAATAAAACACTTTGGAATGCACTATTATAGAAAAATAATTAACGTCTTGGTAATAATAGTAGCCCTGTTTTGTTGGGCTGCGTCACACCACGCCATTGTTGATTATTTTTCCTATAACACCCACCTCTGAAGTGTTTGTTCTTCCAGATATGATTGATATCAACTGGTATGAAGTCTCTTTGACAGGAGCAGGTTTTATCTAAAAAATTTTTTTTTAGTAGAATTGTTTCTTGTATGTATGTTTTTAATATTTATACTCAGTCCATCATAAATGGGAGGGAAATGATTTCAATAACTTATTTTTTTTTTTTTCTTCAGTAAAAAAGGCCATATGGATAATGTGTAATTCAGCATGCTTATTAAGGCTCAATTTTGTAATAGCTTTACTGTGTTTTTAAGATGTGCTTCATTTTCTTTCTACGCAGTCACAGCAAACACGGATCTGTGTGAATGTGCCTTTCTCTTCCACTCCTCTTCAAAGCATGTTTTTGGAAAATTCTCATCAGCACAAACGGCCTTCATTTCCAATTCATCCATTTGTAATTATTGTTGACAAGAAGCTCGCACTCACACTTTTCTGCCTGGTGTGTTTGTGTAAAGTCAGGTGAGTTAGTGAAAGGCTCAGTATATGTAAGAGTTGTGTCGTGTGTTTGTTTCAGGTGTGAGCAGGAGATCTCCTCGCACGCCGCTCTCGGACCTACAGGGCAGCAATAACGAGCGCTCTAACCGGTAAGAACTCGGAGCAGAGTCCCGTATACAGTGGTTGTAACCCTCTGGGGTCTGACGGCATTTTCTGGCACTAATGATTTTGGCATGCTCTGCTTTTGTTGTCTGTTTCAACAAATCTAAGCAGTATTTTCAAAGTCATATGATTTTTGTATTCAGCACATGTTCAGCTACCGCGAGTTGGCATAGTAGTTAGCATGTCCGCCTCCCGATCGGGAGATTGCGAGTTCCACTCGTGGTCGGGTCATACCAAAAACAATCATAAAAATGGTATGTACTACCGTCTGGCAAGGCACGCTGCAATACAGATATAAGTGGGGAAGTCAGACTCTCGTGGTTACCAGAGAACTAGCCTGCCCCCAAACCCAAGCTGTATAGGCAAGAGGCTGAGGGCTATCGAAACGGAGATTAGTGCCGCACCCATACACCTAAAGAGCTGGTTAGTATTGGGACAGGAGACTGCCTGGGAGGACCAGATTCTGGTGTGAGAGGTACTTTGAATTTTTTGACAGGTTCAATTACAATAACATCTATGTAATATGTATATCATGATTTGTGTTTCAAAAAAAAATAACAGATTAATGAAGATGGTGTAAAAAGCAGTTTAGAACTGTGGTGAAATGTGTGAAAAAACATGACCTTACTCATTGTGATGAACCATTTTGATCACTTGAGGTGATTCTGTTCAGTCTCAGGAATAGATCAAGCACAAACTTAAATCCACTACATTGATTTGGACAATTAATTGGCAATCACAAAAAATTAATGTTCTATTGTTTTGGGATAAAGGGTTGGTCGTGGGAGGGGTATTCAATGATGAGAGTAAAAAAATCCATTCCATTCAATGAGAAGAGTGAAAACCCCTCCCACTGCCAACTCCTAATCCCATCAGGTCAAGTGATCAAAATGGTTCGTCACAATGGGTAAGGTAATGTCCCCCCCCCCCACACACACACATTTCAGCACAGTTCTAAAACTGCTTTTTACCACAGCTTCATTTACTTTTTTTTTTTTAAAAGTACAATCATGATAGATATTATTGTAGCTGAACTTGTGCTGAATACAAAAAAAAAGTTATATGACTTTGAAAATGCTGCTCAGATTTGTTGAAATTGACGACGAGACCAGAGCATGCCAAACTCATTAGAGTGGCAGAAAAAGACTAAGAAGAAAAGCGAGCAAACACGTGACGGGGCACGTTTTATTTTGCTCCTCAAGCACTACAGCACATGCATATCAACCAATATGCTCATGAGAAATAGACTAAACATTTACACTTGAGTTGATCTTCGGCTAGATCGAGTCGTAGTTCAAAATGGCACCGCTCATCAGTGTCGCAGTTCTCGAGATTGTCTTTTTCTGACTGATTTTATCCTGGGGGGTGTAGAGAGAGAGTTAAAATAAAACGATATAATGTGTAGTAATGTTTTTTTTTTTATGCCTACAGGATATCCTGTAGGTTAAGCATCTTAGGAGAAATGCAAACAAAAGCTTTTATTTCTAGAACTTGCTCAATATGTTCACTTTTATTTCCTGTGAATAGGACTGTTCTTTCATCCTTGCTCAGATACTTCATGGTCTGTAGAAATGTAAAGAAACTCATATGGGGCACCCTATTGTATGTACACTGATCAGCCATAACATTTTAAAACCACTGACAGGTGAAGTGAATAGCATTGATTATCTTGTTACAGTGGCGCCTGTCAAAGGGTGGGATATAAAGTATATAAAAATATAAAATATTAGGCAGCAAGAGAACAGGCAGTTCTTGAAATTAGTGTGTTGGAAGCAGGAAAAATGGGCAAGCGTAAGGATGTGAATGACTTTGATGAGGGCTGGATTGTGATGGAGAGATGACTGCACGCCTTGTTGGGTGTTCCTGATGTGTAATCATTAATACCTACCAAATGTGGTCCAAGGAAGGACAACCAGTGACAGGATTGTGTGTGGCAGATGCACATGGGGAGCAAAGGCTAGCCTGTCTGATCCAGAACAGCTACTGTCGCAGAATATGTACTGTGTACAATATACTGTATATACATGTTGATTTTCATGATGGGTTCCAATAATTCTGGGGTCAACTGTGTTTGTGAATCCTAATCCACTTTTCCATACAAAGAACAGCCTATGGGTGCCGAAAATGACGTCTTTGACCAAATGCAGAACGACGTGGGAAAATGAGTAAATAACAAAAAGAAATGCACCTTTTTTTTTTCCCTTTTTAAAATAATGATTAAAAAGTGAAAACTCAACTCAACATTTGACTCAGAAGAGGGGTGGATAAGATCTCTTCTGACCTTTTTAAGGAGAACAGATAAGCATGTAACGACCATGGGGATGCCTCCTCCGCTCCATAACTCCTAAATGACTCCATGGTATTGGGATTAGCCCCCGTGTCCTCAGCGAGTGGCTCACAACAGCGCCTTTGTTTTCCCTCAATGTGATTTGCAAACGTGCACGCTGGCTAGGTTACTAAGTGAGCACTAAACTCCATGCAGCTGCTTCCTGTGGTGTTAAAGCACAGCTCTGCATTCGCTCAGAGGCCACAGTTGAGAGGATACACACTCTCCACTGAATCATCCCCCACCACCACCACCTCCAGTCCACAGCAGTGTGTCTGAATTACTCCCAGCCTCACACTGACTGACTTTTTACAGCAGGATTCACTCTCACCCAGGCCCCAAGCAGCATCTGCTTCTGATAAACAGCAGCGAAGGAGTCCAGGTTCACGGAGCCTGAAACTATTTAGATGGTTTAACTTTTTTTGCATACAATATAAAGATGTTTGTCTTAGTTTTATGCACTGGATTGAATGATGGACTCGACAGGCAGCTCGAATGAAAATTCAATGCATTCAAAAGCAAGACACCCTTCTTTTTGGTGGCGTTATCATGCATGAAGTATGAACCTAAGAAATGTTGTTAGTTTGTGGAGATTTTTCTTCTTGTCATGAGCAGGAGTGGTCCGTCTTTCGATTATTTATAGATCCAGGCTGCAAGATAATTTATTTGTTCAAGGAAGTTTGGTTCGTATCATTTTATGGAAGTAATATTATTTACGGTCCCTGTGTACAGCATATCCATGCATGCCAGAGGTTTAAATCAGCCAGAGGTACTGGACCGGCTATTGTTGCTGTCATTTTGCATCTGGGCCTGGACCTTTGGGCTCTGATGTGTTCTTAAGCATGTTGGCTGTAACTCCACGGAAAGCAGAGTTCTCCCGAAGCTAGACTACAGCTTGCTAAATTTTAAGAAAATCCTGTTACAGCTTTCTCGGCCAAATCGAACTCTCTTTTAAGCACTTGAGTTTCACTGTTAACAAATTGTCTACTTTTAAGTGATGCATCATCCAATTTGTTAATGTTAAACGACACGATGAATAACCCTACTCTGATTTAGTGCTCGGATCGTTCATGTCCACTTGCTCCTGAGCCAAATGAATAAGATGCACTACTGTAAAAATGTTAGGAATGTTCTGACAGCCTTTTGTTTTGTCGAAATAATCACCAACCCCAAAACATTTTCCACTTTCAGTGGAATTTAGTGCCTGTTCCCCACAACTTGCTTTTACTGTGCGTGAAACTGAACCGTCAGTCCTGGGCCTTGTGCTCTCTGTGTGTGGTAAACTCACCAGAGCAGGTTTAATTCACACACGCACAACTGCAAAATAAACCTCTCGGCAGCCACAGCCCTCCTGCTGCCCTTCGAGATGGATGTGCTGTAGCTTTTCTTTCCCTGGACACTACAAAGACTTGCAGCGGATTTTTTTTTTTTTTTTGAAAGCCCGTGCCTAAGTGGTTTGTGTTAAATGGTTTTCACTGGGATTAGGGTTAACCGTCTTGACCACTTAAAAGCTACAAGAGCTTCTGTTTGTTCAGCCAGGGAACAGGAGTGGCTTTACCTAGCAAGGCCAAAGCGCGCGCTCAGGGATTTGACTCTTTTTAGTAGAGTGCTAGCAATCAATCCCTGCTTTTAAACGAGGTGTGGGGTTTTGTTTTTCTCTGTTTTTTATTTTTTAGATATTCAAAGCTCTGGAAAAACAGCAATACAAAAGAACACTAGTCTCTCAAAGCCAAATCAAAAATATGAACCATTTTTATATGCATTCTTAAAAGGAGTCCTGGCTGTAGTGAGCATCCACTAATGAAGGTATTCCACGAAATCAAGTTGTACATGAGCTGTTGGCTGACGAAGTGCATAGCACCGAGTAGGCTATAAGCCATCTATGACGAGATTGAGTGGAATAACTGTTTTGTTCTATCCACATTCACTGGATTTTGAAAGAGCATTTAAAAAAATAAATAAATAATTTTTTTTTGCGAATTCAGTAAATA
>JANZLB010000007.1:12120254-12132159 GCA_026167865.1 Notarius quadriscutis
AAACACACACACACACACACACACACACACACACACACACACACACACACACACACACACACACACACACACCAGTGTATAGTGTGGTACCTTGAGACTATTTCTGAGCCTCAAGTGCAAGGATGCGAAGTGACACGACATGCCGTTATGTCGTTAAGGCTTTTAGTGTCTCCTGTGGTTTTTGAGTTTACACTGCTGCATCAGTAGGGAGCACGCATTAGAGGTCCACACCAGCCTGGGGCCACACGCACGCACGCACGCACGCACACACACACACACACAAGAAAGCTTGACTCATAGTGTTGATGTTTTAACCGTTTCCATTTTGGTGTCCCCCACGCTGCTGCAATGACGCACAACATTCACGACATGACCACTCGACTTGACAAATGGTCAGTCTGAGTGAACTCCGTGCTCTGACCATGTTAGTATAGGAACTTTTTCTTTTTCTGCCTGCAATCAACATCAGACTACAGACTACTACCCCGAGCCTTTGCTGAGAAGAAATTAATCACAGCTAAACATGAACTCTTGCTCTGTCAGGGAAAAAAAAAAGTTGCAAATCTGGATCTTACAGTCACCTTTATATTTTTTAGACTACCTTTAATATGGAGTCCTGGAAATGAGGATCTAGTGTATGTATAACCATAAAAAGAGTAAACATTTAAAGCTGCACTCCATGCATTTTTCTATACTTAAAGGTACTACATTTGTGACAAGGAAAGGTCCAGTTTATACACTTTCTGTTCTGGGAGTGTATTGTTCTTCCAGAGAACATGAGTCAATTTCCTTTCTGAAACCAGTCTTTAATTAGCATTTGCAATGAATTAAACCAGACTTTTGTTTTTTCCTATTATTGTTCATTTATAAAACTGCCTCCTGGCTGACAGCGGTTTGTTATCTTGCTGATTTCCGATTTAACATCCTCTCAAAGATAAATTATTTCATTTCTCTCTTACAGTGAAGAGAGAGCTGGATGGAACCGGGGGAACTCGAAATCCAAGGGTCTATAGCGGCTATAAGTAACGCGACACCCGGATTATTCCTACTCACTTTATAACGCGCCATAAAACTTTCATTATCTTTAAAGAGGACTGTTATGACGTTTGCTGAGCACTGACGCTCGTACGCGCACACGGTCGCGCTTGACCAATCGCACGCACGCGCGCTGCCTCCTCGCTAAACCCCGCAGCTCTGGTGCGCGCGTGTTATAAGGACTCGGTCCGCTGTCAGTGGTTCAGGTCTCCCCGTGATGCCGCACTTGATTGACGCGTGATGTAATTTCTCAACACGCATAAATATAGTTGTCGGGGCATGGCCGAGTTTTGCTGCTGAGCGCTGGTCAAGTCTCTCCGGACCTGCAAACTTGGACTTGTGCGTGATTTCAGGGCGCTTGCGCTACCACACCGAGCGCGACTTCATGTCCGCTCAAGAGCGCACGCCGCGGCTTCGCCTCTGAATAAGCGCGTTAGCTCTGTGGAATCTTCTTTTGGGGGGCGGCGAGGGGGGACCGTGGACACCAAAATAGACAAAGAGCGTATTTTTAGCGTATTTGAACTCCTGCAGACAGTGACGCGTGCGTACCTCCGTGTTGGTCAGGAGGATGAGTGTTCAGTCGGCCCTCTTGCCCTTACTGGTGTTGGGACTCGTGGCGAGCTCGGTGCGCTGCGCTCCTCTGCCCCTGGATCGACGCTGGGAGACTCTTTACTCGCGCTCTTTGGCTCGGATTCCCGGGGAGAAGCGAGAAGTCAACCGGGACAGTGACTATCTCACGGGCATTAAGAGACTGAGGCGCCTCTACTGCAACGTAGGCATTGGGTTTCATCTCCAAGTCTTACCCGACGGTAGGATTACTGGGGTGCACAACGAAAACCGTTACAGTAAGTTTCATCATGTGGGCCTATTCTGAGCCGTTGGTCCGAGTGCTTTATAGGACGCTTAATACTTTCAATATCCTGAAATATTTAGATCCAGATCAATCAGTTTAACTCATCTGGTGATACAGATGACTAAGGTGTCCACTGTAAAACGCTTTCGGCTGCTTATTGTAAAACAAACCACATGTGGAGGCCAGTCAACATCTGGGTCTGCTAATACCACACAGGTCTGTGTAACATGAGATGGGTCGGAACCGGGCCAACACGTAGGTTAAAGTTGTTCCCTGGGATAGAACCCATCTGTGACAGAAGATTAATCCCAAGGACGTCTGTGTGGTCTGTGTGTGTGTCGAATTAATGGCCAATCCAGATTAAGGCGCGTTATAACGACAGCAGACAGAGGGTATAAGCATAAGGGTCTGTATAAGTATAGGTCTGTTATAACTAACTAGCAGTTGCTCAGCAGTCAAAGAGCAGCACGCCAGACACTTGTGTATCCAGTATCGATATTGAGATTTGTTTTGTGTCCCTATGGACTATTTTAAGGCATGACATAAAACTGGACAGGGATACATTACATATACGTTTTCATTACAGGAGCTTCGCAGCACCTCTATAAAGGGTAGGAGGCAACATTGTAAGTAGGACGTACACATTTAGCCTATATTACAGAAAACAGGCAAAGGTTGGGTGCCAAAGTTCTCGAATTTATACACAATGTCTTAGTTTAAAATATTTTACTTAATTGGGAAAGGAATCACAAAGGTCTGTGCAACTCTGGATGAAGGTTATAGGTTTGCACTTTTTTATGTTTAGATGTGCAAGTGATTTAAAAAGTCATTGAACTTCTCGAATTTGGCCTCACTACAGAGATGCGTTAATCTGAAGATTGGATCACAAAAGTCTGATAAGCTGAGGAATCTAAAAAGTGTGCAAGTATACAGGAAGGGTAAATATCTTCACACAGAATGAGAATAGACGCAGTTTGTGAAACACTCGACAGGCGGAAAGTGCAGTTTCCTTCAAGAAGGAAGCTGTAGCGTCCTAAAATGTAAACAATCCCAACACTTTACAAATGCACTGGCCCGATATGGCTACAGATATGAATCACCCAAGGTCATGTATGTACTGTATTTTGTTGTTGGTCGCAGGTCTTCTTGAGATATCTCCGGTCGAGCGCGGAGTCGTGACACTGTACGGCGTCCGGAGCGAGCTATTCGTGGCCATGAACAGCAAGGGGAAGCTCTACGGATCTGTGAGTGCATAAGATGATTTATGGCCGGTTTCCGCCTGTAGATTTGCTTATCGGTGCCCGATGGCACGTCACCCTGTTCTAGGGTTATAACCCCCCCGCCCCCCATCCACCCCCATCAGCCTCCCCTCCACCTCTTCTCTTGTCTATCCTGAGAATGCTCATAGTCGTGTTTTGGATAAACCCGGGAGCGCAGCACATCACTGAGACGCGCGCATTCCATTCTTAGCATTGAAGCCTGGAGCGCGCACCTACTGTCCGGCTCCAGGGTAAAGATGAACTGCAAAAAGAGACAGGACCACCCACACTGGGTGTACAACCGTCGCGCACGCACGCACGCACGCACGCACACCAGCCAGCCCATCCCAAACCCAAACTCAAACCCACCCAACACACTGCCTAGCAATCTCAGATTGACTTGGTCTGCATGTAATATCCTTTACACCCACAAATTTCATTTAGGATTCCTTGAAAGATTTAATCCCTTTACAGAAAGGATGATGTAAATGGAAGGCTATTATTTATTAGGCTACTCACTGAATATCAAGATCAAGATGCTCATGCTGTGCAATCTTTTTTTTTTTTTTTTTTTAAACAAGTGGGTTCCAAGATATATCGATATATTCATTCTAAAAAAAAAAAAAAAAAGACCGAGAGAATACTCAACAGTCCTTGTCGCTGTGGTACCTTCAAGGATACACCCACACGTTTTACCTAGAAAGTTAGCACTGTCGTCTCACAGCAAGAAGGTTGTAGGTTCGAGCCCAGTGTGGAGTTTGCATGTTTTCCCCACCGTCCAAAGACATGCAGTTAGGCTGACTGGGGCACTCTAAATTTCCCATAGGCAATGGTGAATGGTTGTTTCCCAAGCCCAGAAATGGGAGGGATGCAGCAGAAAGGCGTATTATGACATGTGGATCAGTAGGGTTCACATGGACCCGGGGAACAGTGCTGGACAAGGAGGATGTATCTTTAAAACTCTATGAACCATAAAGCACTTTATGGTTCATTAAATCGAGGAGGCTTTCAGGAGTAAAGGTGCACTTTTTGTGCAATTTGTGCGGCATAACAATTAAAAACATCATATTTGTTAAGCTGATTAATTTAATGCTCTCGCTTAAAGATGACAAAATGATGGTTTTGTTTAGATTATATTATACACAGAATAAGATTTATATTGTCCCAACCCTTTTTCCTCCTCCTTTTGGTGTCTCAGGCGCAGTTCACCGACGAGTGCAAATTTCGAGAGAGGCTCCTGGCGAACAACTACAACGCGTACGAGTCTGTGGCCTACCCGGGCATGTACATGGGACTGAGCAGGACAGGCAAAACAAAAAAAGGCAACCGAGTGTCAACAGCAATGACCGTGACACATTTCTTACCGAGAATCTAAACGAACACGAGAAGAATGAAAGCACAACACATGCAGTCAATGCGGGGGGGAAACGTGGACGATGCACTTTCTACAAATCTTACACACGAGGTCAAGTGTATCGCATTATTATTATTATTATTATTATTATTATTATTATTATTATTATTATTATTATTATTATTATTATGTATATTAGCCTATTTATAACCGTTTGTTTTATATTTCCTTTTAAACAACATCTTTCTATGTGTGAAAAAAAAACACTTTTAATTTATTTGTTATTTGATTTGATTTTCTTTTATTTTTTTATTTATCCTTTCTGCTGCTACCGAGTGTTTAATACCTGAAATTCCTACAATTAACTTCATTATGGATTTTTTTGCACTGTTCATTTTTTTTTAAAATTTACTTTTATTTCCTTTTAACTTTTGAAGATGAAGCAGAGGAGTGTTGGATGTTTTATCCCGGGAAAAGAAAGTGTCCTAAATCTTAGACTACGTCCATAAACGCATATAACCACACCAAAGCACAACTGCGCATGCGTGGAAATTGGCGCGTGTAAGCTACTATTTTGACCTACTGTTTAGTATGCGTTTTGGACATATCTTTATGTTGGAGTAAAATGAGCAGAATTATGAATTACGCCCATGTAAGAACTCATCAATATGACTTGGAGACATTTATTATTATAATTAAGCCTAGTATTGGCTATAAGTTGTGATGCTGCAACTAGGTGTAGTCTAATTATTGATTTTTTTTCTCCCAACAGTGAAGAACTGGGAGATGCTAGACAAAGAAAATCATTGGGAAAACCTTACAGCATCTACAGTCTCAGAAATAAATGTACCAAATTGTACTTATCATTGTCACATTTGTACCTTTAGTATGTATCTGGGATGTACCTGGTGTATCTTTGATTTGTCTTTCGAGTACAGGTAGGCCTACTATGTACCTTAAAGTATTTTTTAAATGTATAACAATGCATCTTAATGATACAAATGATGCCGCTTGATGATAGCACTCCAACGACAATCAAAAGTTCAGTTTGGTCCAATTATTTCTGAGATTGTATGCATTTTGTTTCACTTATAGATGGTTTTGATATAAGTACTTGAACATGGTCCAAGTCATATCCATGACTTCCAAAGTGGCATATGTGAATTGCAGGATTAGCATGAATACAGGATTAGTTCAAGTTTCTTGACTTGTGAAATTGTACCAACCCCAATGGTATTACGCACTGAAGCCATTGTCCAATGTCCGAGCTCTGGGGGTCTAAGTGAAACAGTATCGGCTTACTCTCGGCCACTGAAAGTGGGTTGTTGAAGTCCTACACCCCTCAAATCTGTTTTTAGCTCTGCTCCAATGGGGCGGGGTGGGGTGTGTGGGGTGGGGGGGCTGAACTCTGAACTTATCTGCTGTCAATCTTTGTCAGATCTATAGAGGAAGGTATCTTCAAGTAAAATCCAGACCACTTCATACAAACCAATTTGAATTCGATCTTTCCTGTGGTACATTATGGGCCATAGTGGAGTTCAGAGAAGCGTTACAAAAATATATAAGTATTCATGATACTGATATTGATAAAAGAACATGAAATGTGGCCATCGTGTTGAATGTTTTCCATTTCAATCGTCAAGGACCCCTAGATGGACCTGTTGCTTGATCCGAGGTCTCAGCACACTTGTACCACCTATTCAGTGTTCTTGATTGATTGGTAGAGGTGTGTTCAGATCTGGGATAAAGCATTAATGTAGGAATAATTGGGTTGAGAAACACTATAGTCTATTCATTTTCATCTTTTTTTCTTTTGTTTGTTGTTTTTTGTGGTTCATTCTTTTATTTATTCATTTTTGTTATTAATTTTTATAAGTTCAAAGGAGACATGTGTCTCTTTCAGTCATTCTCTACCTCATAACATTGTTGACCGACAGACTCCTCTTCCCAGTTTTGCTGACGGCAAATGTTTTTCCTGTTGCTGCATCGCCCCTCGGCTGAAGTCCTGGAAGGCCACTAGCTGCGCCTTGTCACGTTTGAGCTATCTTTACCCTGTGATTTACTTTTAGAAATGATAATCATGGTGGAAATATTTGAAGACAGCTGTGAGACTGCACTATATGCTTGACCGGTAACCCTATATTTTTCTTTATATATTTTGTTAAATAGAACATTGCGTAATTGGTGAAATGCCGAGTGGCTGCTTTTTAGTTTGGGTGTTTCAGGAGAAGTAGGCTTACTGCTATAACAGAAAGAGGTTCATCAAATCCATTTAGGACTGACTGAGATGGTCTCAAGTGAAGCATTCCTTATTCTTATTTTTATTTGTTACAGGTACAACATTTAAATTAGCATGAAAATAATTTGAGAATGTCCTTTAATTAAATGTAAGCCACATGTTTTGTGTTAAATGGTGAACGTGGATAGGGATAGGTGGATGATTGGATTGATAGAGGTGATTGTGATTGGTAACTAGGTTCAAATTTGAATGAAAATCGCTTGTTAGACTGATTTGATTGTGAAAGTCTTTATCAGCCGTATCTATTGAGAAATCTTGAGGAAGAATCAGAGGAATATGTATTACAGTATTTGTTGAAATCCACTATTTTGCATTGTATAATTCCTCTGCATTACTAATATCCATGTTTCTGTTCTGCCTGACCATGTAGAATGATTTGTTTTGTTTGATTTACCTGAAAACATTGTTGTGTCAGAGGAGCCATTTCCCTCTCCTTCCTTTGTCGTTTCCTAGAGCCGTGTCAAACCTCTTTCCAAATGGAGCTGTTTTGCATCATTGTGGATACTGTTTACAATTGGCTGGATGCTCAGTGAAGGCAAATAACTTCTCTGACCCTCATTATGATCTGGAACGGATACAAATCAACCGGACTAGATTTGCTTAACCAAAAGTGTGCAGTATCAACAAGCATGGCCATGCGCTCCGACGGTAGCAAGGATGAATGAACAGAAATGCATCATTTCCTAATCTAATCAGCCACTCCACAACCACCTCTAAAAGCCTAGTGTCTATTTTTATGAGTTGTACTTCAAA
Source organism: Notarius quadriscutis (assembly GCA_026167865.1). Lineage (NCBI taxonomy): Eukaryota > Metazoa > Chordata > Actinopteri > Siluriformes > Ariidae > Notarius > Notarius quadriscutis. Next base: position 12,127,808 of record JANZLB010000007.1, read on the forward strand.
AAATATGAACAGTATGGAAATAAACAATTCATTTTTATTGCTGTCAAGTCCTTAACAGCCATTTTTGTGCATCTCTGGTCAAGCTGTTGGACTGTCTGTGGAGTCCTGTGGTGGTGTGCTCTGAACCTTGTTGACATTTACCAAATGTTGTCTGTAGTTTTATACAGTTCCTGTTCAACATTGTGATGTATGTGCTGTGCACATGACAATACCCTAACTTAAGTGGAAGTTAATAAAGCTCAGAACAAAAAAACAAACAAACAAACAAATAAAAAAAGAGCTGTGTTCTTTTAATGCCTCCCCTTAGATGAAAAGAAGGGCTGAGCAGAAGCAGGGTTTAACCCATTTCCACAAACCACATCCACAACTGGCTTACTCTAGCATCATCTTAACTGGGCATCAATAGTCTTTGGTCACATAAAACATTAGTAAGAATAGGCCACTTTGGAGTTTAAGTATAGAAAAAAAGTTTGTTGGTGAGTCTAAAAATACACTTGCAGACACTGCTAGACTATGCGTGGGCAGCATTTCTGCAGGGACAGCAGTGCCAAGTCACTGTCTTGCCTTTGTTTACTTCATCCAGGGCCTGGTTTGCAGATTGGGCGGCTTTTACAGGCCAAACGGTCACTCCCAGGAGTGTAATCCTCCCCCTTTAGTTCAGAAAGCTTCATACAGTAGACGCCTGGGAGGGTACAGGAGGGAACGAGTCGCTGCCCTTCCAGGCATTCACTTCCCTGAAAGGAGAGCTGGAGAGGGCCCTTCCTTTTTCAAAGTGTTGACTAATGAAGGGATTATTCCAATCTTCTACAGCAACTTTACTTTCTTTAATTCTTCACACACACACACACACACACACACACACACACACACACACACACACACACACACACACACACACACACACACACACTTTATGACAACAAGTGGTGTATTAAGTCCAAAACAGTTTCTTTAGACAACAAGCACAATAAAGATGACATTTACAAACCAGATCTCTCTTTCTGATTAAAGATATTTCAGCACAAGGGTGTACAAGCTGGCTGGCTTGTCTCTATTTACAAAGATCAGCATATAGAAATCCTTGCAAAGCTCCGAAGTCTCTCTGTCATTTTAATGTCAGCTCTTGTCACCAAATGGACAACAGAAATAGATCTAGGGTCAACAGGACTCTGACAGTTGACTTGACTGACTACAGAAGCATCAAAACCATGTAACTGTTTAAATCTGAATTGAGGTCAGAGTGGAAACGTAATTAGGTACACTTTATTAAAAATGTAGATCATGCCTGCTGATTTCGAAGATCACAGATTCATTAACATTCTCGTGATCCATATTGAGCCAGAGAAATGGCTTCCAAAAGGTTCTTTTGATAGTGCCGGTGAAGCCACAACATCCAAAAAGCTTCTATTCAAATAAACATCTTGCCACAACAAAGGAGCAGGCAAACGGAGACAGGTGTGGTCACTTAATACACAAGTATTCTTGGCCATGAGCTGGAGCTAAATGGAGCTCTGTCATTGCCTGAAAGAATGACAGCTTTCTGCTCCAATAAACGGAATGTATGAGGGTTGTAAAGGCCCCCTTTAAAATAGCTGCCCTGTTCCACCTACCTGCGTCAGCTCCGTCATCTGTCAACCAAATAAACTTCCAACCGCCTCTCAAGTGCCTCTTCTCCACTAAACAGTTTGGCCTTGAAAATGCCTTTATATCACAACAGGCCTTTCAAGTTCTCCAGCACAAAGACTTCACAAGACACCCTGATGGCTGAAACAGCTCACAACGATGCGTTTGCTAACAGGAAGTGCAATAGCTGCTAATTGACTAGTCAGTGATTGGTACTCCCAAAGAGCTCAGGCAGATGTTGGGGGAAATGGAGTTGCTAGTGTTTATCTAATACACATACACACACACACACACACACACACACCACCTACTGTCACAAAATATGGCATATATTCTTAGGGAGATAGTAATATTAGATATAGTTTATAGTTTAGACACAGTACTTAGTCACATCACTTGTAGTAGGGTTTCAGCCTTTACATCATTCCATATAAAAATGTTATCAATAAATCGTTGATTTTCTCGTTCCATAGTAAAATCAGTGCATACTGTTAGAACTGAACATTCAAATTTATGTTAACCACTGACTCAGATCAGTGACGCTCAGATCTCTGGTCTAGGTTTCATTTTTATATACAGCCGTCATGAAAGAATAGAAGCTTTGTAATTGGTTTTTATTTATTTATTTATTTGTGTAAGACTGTCATATGATCTTTATGTGTTGCTGTGAAATTAAACATTTTTTTTTCATGGTATATGGTATCATGCCTGGAAATAATTCTATCCCCCCCCCGAACTTATTTCATCCCACTGAAGTGATCTGATGATCTGTAATGATGGGGGCTTCTCATGTAGGTTTCAGTCTCCATCTGTGGGTGGCCTCAATTACTGGACTGGTTGTCCGATTCGGCATCATTTCCGATGTCAAGGTATATATAGGGATGATATGATTACAGAAATAGGGATGATATGATTACAGAAGAAACAGCCATCATCAAAGTAGGAGATAAGGCTTTCTATCTATCTATCTATCTATCTATCTATCTATCTATCTATCTATCTATCTATCTATCTATCTATCTATCTATCTATCTGGTAAGTTGAAACTTGATGGACCAGTTGTAAGTTGTCTGAGTAGTGCCTTAATGGTGGTCTGCTAAATGATGTGTGTGTGTGTGTGTGTGTGTGGACGAGAGAGAGAAAAGGGTGTTATCGAACGTCCCGATGCCCAGACCACTCTTGGCTTCAAGGAACATGTTTTCAGAGAAGTGACTTGTGTCATGCAGCACAATATTACAGCCAAATATAGCTATTTCATTATCATAGTGTACTCTCATTCCAGTACATCATGAAACCCCTGTGTGGTTGATAAAATTACAAGACCTTAGTACAGCTATAAAAATGTTGAAAGGTTCAGCTACTTGTATGTATGGTTTTGTTAATCACTTAATTATCTGAAACTTTAGACCAAACCAGAGATTATGGATTTTTGCCCCCAATTGAATTATTTTCCATATAATTATTTATCTAGCACCTTTCATGTAATAATTATTTATTATTTAACACACACACACACACACCCTGCAACTCTGACCACAATAATGCGATCTCCAATATGAACTTGTCCATTCTGATCCACTGTGCTGCCCTTCATGCCCGCTTCAGTAGAAGACCACAAACAGAAGCAGACAAACAAAATGCCGTCTAGCATGAGATCTTGCAATGCTGTCTAAGTAACAAGCAGTGCCTTTGCTCATGTTTGATAAGCATTCTGATTTCATACAGAAGGAGGAACAAAAATATGCATGCTCTTAAATGCACATGACAGCTGTGGATATTGTGTCTGATCTATCACCCATAAGAGATGCTTAGTTAGCATTTTTGTCCTTCTTTACAATTCGCTCATACAGGGCAGAGATTTGCATTCTATCTTTTTATTTCCCTTCAATTCAAATGGTTATGCTTTTGGACTGTTTGATAAAGAACTGCATACAATATAGGGATAATTCTTCTCAGTGTAAGGGTGAACATGCTTTCTCTGTCATTGCCCAAGGCTTGAATAGTTCACTCTTTTTCATCCTGTCTTAATATCTCTTGCTTTTGACCCATACGCCTCTATGACATATGCATTATTTTTTTAAAATCTACATCGCGCTTTTGATATATTTATTTAATTTTCTTGGAAGTCTCTTTTAGTGAGGGCTGCACAATAATGATTTAAGATGAGTTAACCTTGGCTATGTTTCACATAAGTTATACATTCATCTTCACCAATTGCTTTATCCTGGTCCAGAGCCAATGCCAGGACCACTGAGAGCAAAGCAGGCATAGACCATGGATGGGATGGCAGTCCATCACAGGGCACCAGGCATACACACACCCATTCACACCTATGGGCAATTTAATGCTTCGAATCCCCCTACGGACATGGTTTTCGGAGGAGGGAGGAAACCAAGTACCTGGATGAAACCCGCTCAGATATGAGGAGAAAACGTGACACCACACAGACAGCAATCTGAGCTTAGACTCGGACCAAGGACCCTGATGCTGTGAGCTGTAAACAGCCTATTATGTACTCAAATATGTAGACTCAGCATTTGCTTTATTAGGGCGAATGCAAAAAAAAAAATTGTCAAATTCCATAGTGGGGATCAAAATACTAGCAAACGGCATCACATGAGGATAATTCATTATCACAATGAGCATAGGCATCACGGTGGTGTAGTGGTTAGCGCTGTCGCCTCACAGCAAGAAGGTCCGGGTTCGAGCCCCGTGGCCAGCGAGGGCCT
>JANZLB010000007.1:12138236-12149695 GCA_026167865.1 Notarius quadriscutis
TCGCCGGCCACGGGGCTCGAACCCGGACCTTCTTGCTGTGAGGCGACAGCGCTAACCACTACACCACCGTGCCACCTATATATATATCTTGGGGGGGAAAAGTAAAAATATACTGTATTAATGAATATTCTCCATTCAGGATTCACAAAGCCAGCTTACCCCTTTCCAGATATCCCAAGCACGATAATGTCCACAGGTGTGTTACACTATTTAACGCCCCATCAGAAACCATAGTGGGGCCATTAACAAAACCCAACAAATTAACATTTTATGATTATGGAAGTTAAAAAAAACCCATACCTTTATTCATATGAAATTATGATATTGTTGCATGTTCATGGAGGAAGAGTCTGGAGACAGAAATCTTAGTTTCTCAGTCGTTAGCCTGTGCTAATTTCTCTCTGACTCGCTGTTAAACTTGCACTGGCCTTCGAGGAGGTCTTGAGCGATAAATTTTTGGTCCCTCCCAGTATAACTCAAAATCTGATTGGTTAATTCATCTGTCACTTCCTACATAAACGTACACTGCCATGGCCTTCTGTCCCGGTAATGAAGTCCCAACCAATGACTGAGCAGCTCTAAACTCTTCTCAGCCTCGAGACAACAAACAAAAAAATCTCACTGGATCACTCGATTTTAATGTTTTCAGGACAGTAACCCTTTCATTTCTGAAGCAAATTTGACAGAAAATGAGGCCCGATTAAAATAAGAGAATAATTTATCATGAAATTATGAAATAAATTCAAGAATGAAAGAAATTAAGTATAACATTGGAAATGCTGATATGTTTGGGCCTTCTCTGAAGGCCGAGAAGCCCTTGACGGTTATTAATGGAGATAAATTCACACTTCCGCTGAAGTTTATTCCAGATTGCTAGGAATGTTGATGTTTTTTTTTTATAGACAAAAGTAGCAGATGGAGCTATTTTTCTCGTATTATTATTTTGAATACAGAAAAATTTTCAGTATGAACTATAAATTGAGAAATGTAGTCATTAAGTTACTGGATTAAAGCAGATCACACATTTAAGTCAGCGTACATTTTTTCCCCATTCTGTTCATAGATTTTATGAATACAGCTGGTGCATTGTCCTGTTCTCCAGGGCTCTATTTAAAGAGTATCAGATGTACTGATCTGAAGTAGTGTTTATTTTCTTCAGATTAATGCTGAGTGGGAGCTCCTGAGAGACCACGAATCCCCACACATATGAATATAAAAGTGATACATGACAAGTAATTTTGCTTTTAGTTCAAGTTCATGATAGTCCATCCATCTATCCATTATCTTTAGCTGCTTATCGTGTGCAGGGTCACAGGCGAGCTGGAGCCTATCCCAGCTGACTGTGGGCAAAAGGCGGGGTACACCCTGGACAAGTCGCCAGGTCATCGCAGGGCTGACACATAGACAACCATTCACACTCACACCTACGGTCAATTTGGAGCCACCAATTATCCTAACCTGCATAGCTTTGGACTGTGGGGGAAACCAGAGCACACCAACACAGACATGGGGAGAACATGTAAACTCCACATAGAAAGGCCCTCGTCGGCTGCTGGGCTCGAACCCAGGACCTTCTTGTTGTGAGGCGACAGTGCTAACCACTACACCACCGTGCTGCCCCGGAATATGAACAATAAATAATTTTTTCTTGAGGTTGTGATCCAAATATCACACAACTGAAATAACTGTAATTAACAAAGTCCTATCATATTAGTAATGAGATACCAGGTGTGTATACAAGTGACAGAAATATTCATTCATTAATTCATTCATTTTCTATGCCATTTATCCATTGCTGGTCTCGCATGAGCTGGACTCAATCCCAGCCGACATTGAGCGAGGGGTGCGGTTCACCCTGGACAGGTCACCAATCTATCACGGGGCAGAAACAGACAGCATTTCACACTCACATTCACAACCATGGCCAATTCAGAGTCACCAGTTGACCAAATCTGCATTCCTCCAGACTGTGGGAGGAAACCGGAGCCTCCAGAGGAAACCACTCCAGTCCTAATCAATTTTAATCATGGCAAAATTCATACTGAAATACTGTATCACTTCCTGGTTTGGTAACAGCAGAAGAGAACAACAACAGCTATACAGGAGAGTGAAGACAGCTGAAAAGATTATTGGTTCCCCTCGTCCATCTTTACTGGAGATTTAACACCAGTGCTGCATTCGCAGAGCCTCCAGCAATCCCAGTGATCCCTCCCACCCTTCCTGTAGTCTGTTTTCCTCCATGCAATCTGGAAAAAGGGACAGGAGCATCCGTACAAGAACCACCAGGTAAATAAACAGCTTTTCCCCCAGGAGGTTAGACTCTCAGAGCAACCATGATGTGTTTACCTCCATCTACCCATTCACTTACTTTTCCTTTCTAATCCCTGCCTTCCTCCCAAGGACTGCACCCTGTAATCCTCAACTCTCACTGTGAATGCACTATGGACTTTATTATTATTATTATTATTATTCCAAAGGGTGTGATGTTGCAGTTTTCACACTCTGATCCTTTTTTTCCCACAATTTTCTTCCTAATTTAGATGTGGCCAATTCCCACCCACCACACAGGTCTCCCTTATCACACGACAGCTACCAACCAGAGAGGGCGAAGGGCATCACGTGCTTCCACCGAGGCACATGACGTCAGCTGACCGCGTCTTTTCGAGTTTCTGCTTTTGTGTATGGAAGGCCATTGGGGTCAAAACCAATTATAGTGTTATGTTAACACGATTACGTGTTACCACGCAATTTAAATGATGAGTTAACATGTCAGTTTGTGCTGGCACACTGTGGAAAACAAAAGCCTGGGGCTCCATGAACCTGTGCATTTGCATTCTGTCCTTGTGAGGAAACCTTATTGGGCCATGGAGCTTTAGCGCCACCTACTGGTGTGGCATTCTTGCTCAAACACACAGCCAGCAGACTTGGCTTGTAAATTGCAGGATTTAATCTAAAATATATTCTAAACCAGGTTTTTTCTTGAACTTAAGGGCTACGACTAGGCCTATATATAATAATTCTATCATAATTTAAAGTCAAGTATTTTTTGAACGTTTAGAAAACCACTCCAGTGCTGCTTTAGCCTTGTGCCTCAGGTTATGGTCCTGGTTTGAATCAACCTTGTGTCTTTAGTCTTATTGTATTCTGTCGTTATTTCACCAGCTGCCTAATGACCCTTATATCCTGTGTGGCATTCTTGTTCATACGCACAGAACCAACAGACCAGGCTTGTAAATTGCAGTTTTGAATGTAGCATAAACTATATTCGGAACAATGTCTTTTCAGAGCATAAATTGGCAACAACTACGTATAATAATTATAGCAGAACTACAAGTCAAGTATAACTGTTCACCCCCTGAAAGTCATGACCATTTTTACAATCACAATAGAAATTGTGTATGGTTAATTACATATTTTCCCTGACAGTATTTTCATGTACATGTATGCTGTAGTATATTTCTAAAGCCTAGTATTTTCTATTGATATTATAAAAAGGAAAAATAATTTAAAAAAATCAATATACTGTTATGTAACCCCTCTGTATTAATATTTGTTAGAGAGCCCATTTGATAACTCCCTTACGCCTTATATGAAGCGAAGGCAGCTTTGTGTATCATTCTGCAGGGTTTTTCAAAGTTCAGTGTTCTGCAGCCAAGTTGATTCTATGTTTAAGATCTTCCACACCAAAAAGAAAGAAAGAACTACACAGTGAATACAGCTTGATTACAGCCACGTCACTGGTTTGGCCTGAGCACTCAGAGGTGTGGTTATAACATACAGTACTAATGAATGTGAGTGTAGAATACCACATGCTAATGAATGGGGCTGCATAGAGCTTGACACAGACAATGAAATAACCTACACTTTGCACACACTTGACCCAACATCAGAATCCTGAGTGAGCAGGGGCTGCTTCCCTTAAGTTTCATCCATAAAGCCTTCCACTGCTGAAAATTTAATAGGTCTCCTGCTGTATTATTTCTGACTTAAAACAAATTCTGCTTGTGTTACGACAGGCATTTCTGTGCTTTGTGAACATGCGAAAAAATCAAACTGTGGTAATTATTAGTCATGTAAAACTGTCAACAATGCCTTATAATGATCAGACACACAAGAGACGAGACACGTTTTTCAAATTTAATCACAATAAATAATTCCCCCCCGGACTATAACTGCTTTCAGGTGCTCTGTGTGTGTGTGTTACATGCACAAAAAGAAGTAGTTTCAGCCATCCACACTCAAGTAGTCCAGTCACTGCATGGTGTATAGCAGGGGCGAGAGACCAGACTCACTCCAGGTGCTTGATGTTTTGTGTATCAGGGGCTGGAGAGGACAGACTCCCTCTGTGATGTTCTGTGTGAGGGCTGAAGGTCCATGGTCTCGCTCCAGGTGCTATGATATTGTCTGTAGCAGGAGCTGAGGACCACGGATTCCCTTCAGCTGCTAGTGATGTTGGTTGCTGAAGGAGCTGGGAGCCACTGACCCCCTCTCGATGGTGAAATGAGAGGTGATGTGAGAAGCTGTCCTTGGTCTTTGGCTGTTTTCACCCTGGCTGGAGATGGAACAGGCAGTGCTTTAGACTCCACATCCTCATCACTACTGTTCAATCTTGTAATGAAAACAGAAGAGATGCATACCATAGCTTTGGCTGTGTGAATTAAGTGTCATTTTAAATTAGATATAAATTACTTTTGTTATGTTGCTGTCATGTCCTACATTTTTGTCACCCCTTTGGAGAGGGATTAAAGTGCCTGATACACACCACTGGGTAGAATACATTTGGGATGAATATAAAGTAAAAAATAAAAAAATGATAAAAAAAAAATGAACAGGGAAAGCCTGATGCAAAATGTCATATCTTGAATTGGGTCATGCTGAAGCATGCAAATATAGTGAGGAATTTAGGGCCACATGGCCCTAAATTCATTAATTGTTCTATTTATAAATAAATAAATACCTAATAAAATTGGGAATCTGTCATTTAAATTCAGGAGCTTTCGGTTCACTAAACAAAAATAATTGGGTGTCAGGGAAAATTCTTTTTATGACATACACTTGAAAAATCTGAAAGGCAGTCTACCTTTAATGTGTAGGTAAAAAAAAAAAATCCCATGTGTTTGTAAAATGCTTGTTTGTGTATCATATAATATTCAGTTTGGCTGCCTGTACCTTCTTGTATAGCAAACTTGTTCAAAAGACTTTCATTTCACTTCATATTCCAATAGACACTGAAGGGGCACAATAACTGGTGATGGGACACATTACCACTCAAAACATCACCCACTGGACAGTGACTACATCAGATCAGTGGGTTCTGATAGTTCTGATGTGGGTCCTGTACCAGGTAGGAAAAACACCCTGTTTTGGGGGAAGAGGGCCTTGTTGAGTTCCAACCCCAGCAAATTTGTTGCTCTAAACCAAGCCATTTGTTCCCTGATGGAGCCACAATTACCTTACATTAATGGCATTTAGTAGATGCTCTTATCCTTAGTGACATACAATATACCCAGAGCAGCCTGGGGAGCAGTTGGGGGTTAGGTGCTTTGCTCAAGGGCACTTTAGCCATTCCTGCTGGTACCGAGAAACAAACCGGCAACCTTTTGGTCCCAAAGCTGTAATTGAAAAGGTAAATCAAAACCAAACTTACTACTCAACTACTCCTACTCAATTTTTTTTCTTCAAAACATGAATGATGGTTTTCATCTATTTCTAGATTTGAGAGGATTAACCTGGATCTTAAAAACAATCCTTTTTCATAAGGTTGTCAAATAAGGACCAAGCAGGATTAGTTCATATCATTTGACTCTTATTACTCTTAAGTCCCCATTGCCCAAGAACATAAGAACTTTCCAAAGGATGCCTTCCAAGGGCTTGAATCAGTAGTAGGTTTCTGGGAAGCAGCTACAAGCTTTTCAAAAGTGGGCTATGAGCTTACAGCTGGACCCTAAAAAGTGTCAGTAAGAGGGTTCCAACCTTTAGTGTGCTTTTGAAGCAAGACTTTTTTCACAAAAAGAGTCAACTTGGAAGCTCTGTAAGTTCAGAATAGGATAGTCATAATGGATGGCAAGTTTCTACCCAACTACATCAGATCATGGAGGCCTGATAACAGTATCCAAACGACAAAAATTTCAGATTTTCTCCTGCCTCTTTTTCTGTGCCCAGGGTCTTGTCAGTTTCAGACCCTGGCAACCCAAGAGATTTGTTTTCTCTTGGACAGAGATGCTATTGAAGTGGTAGACGTTGCGACTCAAAACAAGGAATTCCATTAAACTTACTTTCTTGTTCAGAATAAAGACAGTGGTTTTTGTTTAATTATTTGCTATGGGGAAATACAAAGGTGCTGCAGATGTACTTTTAAGATGCATACACCCAGGGGTGTGGCATCTGGGAGAGGTTTGGCATGTTGCACCACATTGTCACTTGTGGTTCTACTTGGCAGAGGTGGAAGGCCTGTTCTGAATGGTGTGCACGCCATCGGGTGGATCTGGTACAGTGCTCGATTCTCAAAATATGTTTCTTTGAGGACGGCTAGACACTGGCAAGTCCTAAAGGTGTATATGGCAGCCACTGCTGTGTTAGAGGTGTGCAGAAGAACTGGGATCACAGTTTGTTTTTTACTCACATGCAGGCATGAGTGGACAGTCAGATACAAAGTTCATGGGTAAAGAAGGGTCAGACTGTCTGCTGGACAAGGCGGGATTGGTTAGAATATCTTTCAAAGTCAGAAGGAGTGAAACAAAAAGTTTCACACCCACATGTACTGTATACCACAGAAGTGTTGATGGCATCACTCTAGCCTTTCTGAAAGGGGTGAGGTATCTATCGAGCAATACAGTCAATCAATACAATTAGACTTGCGTATGACTTTAAACTGCAACCGATAGTGAGTCTCAGGTCTGGGAGGACTTGAGTACTGGGAAAAGTAGAGTCACCCCTTAATCACCATTGCTCCCAGGTCTGCTAAATCACCATTGCTACCCAGAGTGGTAGCACCTGCCTGGATTCCAGCTATGGGTTAAATAGTACATCACTAATAAGGTGCTGGCAGCAGGGCGTTTTTCAGTGCAATGTGGCAGATGAACCCAACAGGGTCAATGGCGCACCACCTGATGGCATGCGGAAGAGCTACTCAAATGGCCAACAGTTGGCATCACTCGGCAAGTCAGTTGTCACTATGGGGCAACTTCCATACCTGTCAGGTCTGTGGCACTTTTGTGCACCACTTGGCATCAGGTCTGGAGGTCCAGAGAGACAACACGATGGGGTCACGACATCGTTTGTCTTACCTTACTGTGCAAGGCACTTCATTAGGAAAGGAGAATAAGTCTGGTGCACTCTGGTGCCAGCCTCACAGCCCATCTGTGTTTCTGCGCATCCTAATGAAGCAGTCATCATCTCTAGCAATGGACAGCCGACGACCATCAATACAGTCATGGCAATACAATCATCAGGCTAACTATGCTATTCATCTGTTATGGAGGAAAGACATAGATGCTTTTTTGACATAGATGCTTCCTTGTCGAAACAAAGACTGTCCCACTGCCCTGCTTAGTCCCAAGTTATGTATTTTTTTTTTAAACTGGGAAAGTTCATGTTGTGTACCTTTAATTTGCTTTTTGAGTGAAACTTTAAAGGTGCATCATTGGTCCTTAAGGTGGCACAGCTGCCTCACATACCAAGGTTCGATCCTGGGCTTGGATTACTGTCTATGCAAAGTTTCTCTGAATGTTCTCCTCATGTCTGTGTGCTGCCCCTTTTGGGTTCTCTGGTTTCCACCCACCTCCCAAAACATACCAGTGGATGGATTGGCTAACATGGTGTGAACAAGTGGGCACATGTGCCCTGTGATGGACTCACATCCCATCCAGGATGTATTACTGCATCATGTTCAGTGTTTCAGACATGTTCAAATTTCAGTACAAATCCACCATGACCCTGATCAGGATGAATGGAGTGGTTCATGAGGTTCAATTATGTGTCTTAAATTATTCAAGGTACACTCATATTTCCACTTAAAAAAATACATATTACAGATGCAATATGTGTAGTCTTGATGGTACCACTCCAGTGACAAGGAAAAATACAGGGGTGGGTTTCCCAAAAGCCTCTTAAGGCTAAGAGCATCTTAACTAGGAGAGAGAGTGTTCATTTTGCTGCTTGCTCTACAATTTAATGATGATCTTTGTGCTACTATGCTTTTGGGAAACTCAGGCCAGTTCGGTACATCTAACTCTGAAGAGTGTATCATCATCATCATCTTATTCCATACTCTTCTAGAGCTTCGGAGACCATTTTCCTCCATTTGGACCTGTCAGCGGTCTTTCTTTTTGCCTCTTGTGGAGTGAGGCTAGTCCACTTCCAGATGTTATCCATCCATGTTAGCCTTTGTCTGCCTCTGGAGCATCTGCCTTCAGCTTGTCCTTCTTGGACATATCTCTCTAGGGAATTATAGTCTCTGGAGATATGTCCGTAGTAGCGCAGCTTCTTCATGATTATCCTACTTAGTATCACTGGTTTGGTGTTTATTCTTTCCATAATGGTGTTATTTGTTATCCTTTCAGTGTAAGACACCCTGAAGAGTGTATAGGGTATCCTAATATTATTATAGAGCGCCATCTATCGACTCTGACTTTAACAGGTGATTGTTACTGGAGTTTCTGCTGAGTAGTCTATGGCATGATTGATTGTATATTACCGAATATTACTATAGCTATAGAAAGTAGAATAAGCACAAATTAAAAGTAAACTCTCCCTAAAACAAACGTCAGCACCAGTGTGAGAAGGTACAGAGTGTAAAACTGAATGATTGAGCCAGATAGGAATTTTCATGAATGAGGATGGTTTGGTAAGATCAGGCTACTGTTTAACCTTGTGCAAACTAAACTGTCTGCACTACTGATCCCGACAATTCATTACCAAAAAAAAAAAAAGTGCAAATAGTAGCCAGGGGAAAAGTTCGCACTATGTGTTTAAGGTGACCTGCTGCTGCTGCTGCTGTGGGTCCACAAGATCCCTTCCGCTCACACACAGGCCTGTACTTTAGCCCCACAGGGGGAGGTTCTGCTTCACGTTTGTGTGCAATGCTCAGAGCAATCCATGGATCAGTCTTATAGCAGTGTTCTGCCTGATGGCAGGTCCAAGTTTCTAGGGAAGGATTACTCTAGTGGTTTCCCATTGCCTTTACGCCTGTCAACCATTCACACATACATTCACACCTATGAACAATTTAGTGTAGCCAGTTAACCTAACCGCATGTCTTTGGACTGTGGGGGAAACTAGAGCACCCAGAGGAAACCCATGCAGACACGGGGAGAACATGCAAACTCCACACAGAAAAGCCCCCATTGGCCACTGGGCTTGAACCCAGAACCTTCTTGCTGTGAGGCAACAGTGCTAACCACTACACTATCATGCCAAGATTGCTTTACAATTAGAAAAAAAAAAAGTCCCCCAAAAGAGGTCAGAATGTTACTCCAGTGGTGTAGCTAGCCACAGTCCCACCAAAAGGCACATGAGGGTAAATCCCACACCACCTGAACAGCCACCGTGATGCCACCGAGCAACAGCACTCGGAATACTGTGCCATGGATCCAGAAAGCGAGCACAGATGCACAAAGTGCTGGGCAATTCCAATGTAAAAGAGAACAACGAGCTCACTGCGGTCCATAGCAAGCAGAACATGCTTCACCCATGGCAGACCAAGGCCTGAGCAAACCAACACCCAAAACAAGGCAAGGTTCGAATTGATTTCTTTAGTCTGAGGTCCACAAATGTAGAGGTGAAGGCTGGACCGTACAGTCTAGACGGTGGTCCAAGAAGCATCCTACACTTGTTGATGGCACACTTCAGGGAACTGATGAACGCCCTCTTTATTAATAAAGATGTACCTATTTAGCACAGGTCAAATGCCAAAAGAGTGTTTCATAGTGTTATCCTTTTACAATCATTCAAAAAAAATGTACATTATAAACTGATAAATTTATTACTTATTGAAAGACATTATCTAGTTTCACGATGTATCCTACTTGGAGCTAAATTTAATGTGTTAATGAATTATTCAAGATTTTTAATTCTAATTCTGAAAGTAAATGTTATGTTGTTTCTATTTCTTCATTTGATGCTAAAAGTGCATGTTCTTTTTTGTACTTATTGTCATTTTGTAGATTCCTGCAACAGCTGCTGACCTAGAAACCAACTTGTGCCTGCCGAGCAGTCCGAATCTGATTCTTCTGGGTAAGTAACTAATTTTCTCTTGGGATGATGTACATTTCATAAAGATGTTTTGATAACAAAAAAGTCAAAGTCCTTCTCATGCCAGAATCTGGTCTTCCCAAGCAGTCTCCTGTCCCAGTACTAACCAACACTTTGGTGCTGCATCCATACGCCTTAATCTCTGTTTCGATAGCCCTAAGCGTCTCGCCTCTACAGCTAGGGTTCCAGTGGGTGCTAGTCCTCTGGTAACTGTGAGAGTTTGACTTCCCCCACTCACATCTATATTGCAGCGTGCCTTGCCATTTTTATGATGGGCTTTGGTATGACTTGACTGCAAGTAGAACTCACAATCTCCCGGTTGAGAGGTGGACACGCTAACCACTAGGCCAACTCACAGTCTTTGTTAACAAGAAGTATTATAATTGCATGCCTTGAGCTGGACACAGTTGGCTAAGAGAAAGTCAGGTTGAAAATTATAGGACTGCATTCTCTGGGACTGTCAAAGCTACATCTTCCACAGTTTGCACACAGCTGCAGAGGGAGATGCAGCAAAAAAGAATGGTTCCTGCCACTATGCACATGCTCCTAGGCATCCAACCTGCTGCAGCGCTGAAAGGGGAATGATGATGATGATGATGATGATGCATGCTTATTGTTCTACCATTAGTAAGCAAGGTTATTGGTCATTTCCTATGATTAACTTCTAATCCTTGACCTATTTTAATTTCTTTTTATTTGTTTGTTCGTTCGTTCGTTCGTTCATTCATTCATTCCTAATTTCAAGCCCAGATAATCCTAAAACAGGTGTGAATAGCAAGTGGATGGTTTACATCAAAGCCTGGATCATATGCAAAAGGTCCTTGTTTCTGCCGGGGCTGTGTGTCCTCTTTGGCAGCTATTGCATCTTCAGTCTTGAGTACCACGAAGAAGCTACATCCACACTGGAGTTTATTCAAAGGTGAATATGTTTATGGTTTGGTTTTGTGCTTCCACAGAGTTTTTCTATAGCCAGGGATGAAACCTGTGACCCTATGGTGAAGGGACTATCAACTTTACCACTGGAGCTACTGAAGCCCCTCTTATATTATTTGATCATACTGCGTTCAGTGAAATCAGTGGGTTAAATATACACTCACCATCCACTTTATTAGGAATACCTGTACACCTGCTTATTTACAGTGGTGCTTGAAAGTTTGTGAACCCTTTAGAATTTTCTATATTTCTGCATAAATATGACCTAAAACATC
>JANZLB010000007.1:12181360-12196819 GCA_026167865.1 Notarius quadriscutis
ATTATTCTATTTTTATTTATTGCATTGCCTGTTTGCACCGTGGGTCAGAGAGGACTGAAATTTCATCTGTGCTGTATATCGAGCATGTATAACATATTTGACAATAAAGTTGACTTGACTAATGGTACGTTCACACCAAACGCAACGAGTGTGTTAAAATCCGCTCTGGCTGCTCTACCAATGATGCTGGTAAGTTAATGGATGCTCGATGACATGGATGGAAAAGGCAACTAAAAGGTCATTCAGGATGCTTCGTCTTGCAAACTTTATTTAAAGGGGATGCAAAGCAAACACACGTCAGCTGGCATCTTTGAGCCGACTGACCACAAGTAGGGTAGAAGTAAAAACTTGTTTTTTTACTTCTACTACTATTTACTATCAAAAATAGTGGGGAGACCCACCACCACAATTATTAATTTCTCCTCCACTGTACTTGGGAACAGTTTGAACGGAGGCAAAATTTATACGACTGTGTTTGCTAGTATTCTTTAGAGTGAAGCACTCCTCAATGGTGACTGACTGCTGCCGAACCGCATCATAGCTCATTACCATAAAGTTCCACAAATTCAACTTTATTCTGATGCTCCCACCATCCAAGATGTGCCACTAACTCATGCTCATGTTGCTGCTCACTGCCGAGAGCCACTGGCTCTCATATAGACCGTCTGCTCAAAACACAGGGGAGGGCTTCAAAATGGATTTTAGTTCCAACATCTTGGGGGATACTTTTTTCTACGATTTCTCACATCTTAAAGTTATAAAGAACACTATAATAAAAGTCCACAAAAAGATTTCCTGCAGTTTTTGAGATAAACAACTTTTAAGTTGACAAAAATGCTCATAAATGGACATTTTAGCATCTGAGCACTACTCTGACCAGAAATAACAAAAGAGAATATTTACCATACACTGATATTTATTCACCAAAATGAAACGTCTCCAAACATGCAGTTTACAACATTTGAGATATAATATCTGAATAGTTACAGAATAAACTTGATTGCAAAATATGAAAAATCTGATATGACAAGGGTCACCTTGTTTGAGAATCATTTCCTTCACAGACTTGACTGATGGGTTTGCTTTGAACACAGAATGTTTTCAGTTTCCGATTCCTGATTGTTGTGAATGTCTTTTTTTTTTTTTTTATCCAATAACTTTGACAATTTTCATTCAGTTGACCTCAAATTTTAACAGCATGTGTGGAAGCAGGTCAAAATTTTAAGTTTAATGTTTTTTGTTTTTGTCTTTTTAGGTATAGAAATGCCATTCACTGGAAAAGAAAAGGCCTTTTGTGTGTTAGAGTACGCTCAAACACAGTCGAACAAGTCGAAAATTTGTGAAATCGTTCATGGATTCTACATACCTTTGAATTTCTCATTCAAATTTTGAGGGATAGATCTTATACTGCTCAACATTAAGCCTGTTCAGTTTCATTTGCCAAGACTATGTAGTTTCTGGGATATTTACAGGTCAATAATATCACATTTTTTTTTGAAACACCCTGTATATATACAAGGGTAAGTCAAAAAGTTCTAAGACAGATGCTGTTATAATTTCAAAAGGTGTGAAAGAGATCCCCCAGAGTTCTACAAAGAAGGAATTCTCTGTTGGAAACACCGCTTGCAGAAGTGTTTAGATTTAAATGGAGGATATGTAGAGAAATAGGTTTGTTATTTTCATAAATAAAGATTTTTATTTCAATTTGTCTTAGAACTTTTTGACTTACCCTCGTGTGTGTGTGTGTGTGTGTGTGTGTGTGTGTACACAAATAGCACTCTTTAGTACTTGTAGTACTCTTTCCTTTCCATCCATCCATCCTTTTTTTTTTTTGCATTTGGTCATCATTCAAGCTTAATTGGTGGCTTCTGACATGACACCGAATGCAGGTCAACCATAATGATCTTCTGCATACACATTGATTGGGACATACGTTAAAGTACAAAACCCAGACGTCTGGCACTCTGACTACACACGTTATAGTGTAGACACGATACAGAGCACTGCCCGCTTCTAGTCACACAATCTGAGATTGTGAGATTGTTTTATACAAGACTCGTGAGATTTGTTTCCTTTTTTGTTCCGAAGATACGCAAACCAAATCTTCACTTTCCAAAGGTATACAGGCATGTTCAACTCGCAGTTTGTTCAACAAAATTAGCATTTATTAGCTGTTTTGACTCTATTAGTACAGTAACTTTGATCTAGGTTCTTGTTCTTGTACATTTTCTGTAACCATTTCTACCTCATTTTTTTTTGCAACATATTGTACATGAAAGTATTTATTTCATGTCTTTTTTGATGTCTGTTTTGAAAATGATAATGTTCTTGAACTGTAATAGTCTACCTCAAAAAAGGCTGTATTTTAAGAGAAAATATCACACATTATTAAAGAGAATATGTCAACCTTTTGACCCAGGTTTATTTCTCACGCTGTGTGTGGTGAAGGAGCTTACATCACTGCAGTTGGCAGGCTACCAAGATAGGCGGCCTGACCTTGTTCAGCACTTCTATCCTCAATTGACCTCGGTGTACGGAGTGAAGGAAAACCATCTAGATTTATTAAGAAAAGATTTACAGAAAACAAGGATTAGTTTCAGGCATTTGATTAGGTTAGTAGGGAAATAATAGCTGTAATTCCTATAATAGTTGGACATGATGAATGTCTGTATATAAAGTACCACAGTATTGCTACAGGGTTTTTGTGCTAAAAAGCAGAAAATCTCTTGTGTATTATTTTTTATCCAGCTGTCTACGGAAAGTCAAAGCATTTTTCTATCTGCATTAGTGAGCAGATTCCAGCTTATAGAAGAAATGCTACATTGTGCAGAAATGGCTTGTTATACATTACTGGATAATGTAAAAGCAGCAGCTACAATTATCGACAGCTTAACGATCGTTTGGCCGTTGCAAAAGTAGAAAAGACTTTCAATACGTAAATTGTGCATGAATAATTACTCAAACTTCCACTGGAAAAAAAAATTAGTTGATTCCCGCTTACTTAGCGTATCAGATCACGTGACACCTTTGTCCACAGTTATCGACACCATTCCACAATTATCGACACCGTTCCACGATTATTGCCACCTAGATGATTATTTATTTAAAAAAAAAAGCCATCTCAGGTAACGAGCTGTGTCATCAGACAGCAAGATCAAAGGGCGAGGAGGGTCTTCTGGTTGATTAATTAACCAATAATAACTGTTGTAGTTGAAGCTCACCTTTGTGAAATTGTTTTTTGTTTTGTAAATCTGAAAAAGTGTCGATAATTATGGACTGTCGATAATTGTAGCCACCACTCTGTTCAAATATTAAGATCATTATTCAAATGAGGAAAATAATATTTTGGCTCTTTGTTAGTGTCAAAAGGGCACTAACCCCATGGCTATGCTTCATGGACCCCTGGGGGAACCACTGAACTCGAAATTATGTGAAAATTTGACAATAAAAGAGGCACAGTGGGTAAAACGTAGGAACATGAGTGCAAAGGATCGTCTTTGTTCTGATATATTGTGCTGAGGCATATAGTTTAGATTGTGTGTAGCGCTCTTCATTTCTGTTCTCACAGTTTGTATAAAAATATTCCTGCATGTCTCACTTTGTCTCCAGGTAATACAGTGTATAACCTGTATGCGGTGTCCAATCACTCAGGCACTACCACGGGGGGGCATTACACAGCATACTGCTGCCATCCTGACTCAGGAGAATGGTACACATTTAATGACTACAGGTACTCATTCCATATGTATCAGACAAACTAGAGTTCATTTGAATTTGGATTTCTAGTTCTGACATTGTTTTGGTTGTGACATGTATCCAGCGTGAGGTTTCTGAATTACTTGTTGCCATCTTCCAGCTCCTTTTCTCCCAGCTATAATTGTTTTCCTTTTTCTCTCTCCCCATGACGCCCCCACTTTCACTCCTGCTCTCTAACCTCTCTCCCACTCTCATTCTCTGTTTCTTGGTGAAAAACAACTGCGGTTTTCGTTCTCATTACCACATCTTTAGATTTGACGAAGGTTCATCCTGTTTTATTCTATGCCTGTTCTCATTGTTGGTTTTTACATTTTGTGTCTACTATGTACCTACTGTATATTAAAGCTATATTCAGGAACAGTATTCATGGTATTTTGTATAAAAGTTTTATGTTTAGTAAACAGGAAAACAAATACACACACCAGAAAAAAAAAATCATGTTTGTTCTCATGTTGCATGAGCACAGCTTGAAGTTATTACTTACTAATGTTATAACGTCTATGTTTTTTAGAATTACAATGTTTTCCTTTGTAAAATGCTGCCAGAATACTGAATTTCAAACAATTAGCCATAGTGGCTGATGAGCTACACACTTAATTTCAAGCCATGTACAAACCCCATTTCAAGAAAAGTTGGGATTCACGTGAATCTTTATTTAACAGACAAAAGTACAAAGAAAAGATTTTCAGTAATTTTACCAACCAACTTAATTGTATTTTGTAAATATAAACAAAGTTAGAATTTGATGCCTGCAACAAACTCAAGAAAAGTTGGGACACAGGCATTATTACCATTGTGTTACATCACCTTTCCTTTTAATATCACTTTTTCATCAAATGGGATCTGAGGATACTAATTGTTGCAGTTTTGTAATTGGAATTCTTGCTTGATCCAAGATTTCAGCTTCTCAACAGTCTGTGGTTGTCGTCGTCTGAGTCTCCTCTTCATGATGCACCACACATTCTCAATAGGAGACAGATCTGGACTGGCAGCAGGCCAGTCAAGCACACTCACTCTGTGTCTATGAAGCCATGCTGTTGTAGCCCATGCAGAGTGAGGCCTGGTGTTGTCCTGCTCAAATAAATATAGACTTCCTGGGAAGAGATGTAGTCTTGATGGCAGCACGTTTCTCTCAAACCTCAATATATGCCTCTGCATCAATGTAACCTTCACACACATGCAACCCGCCCATGCTGTGGGCACTGATACACCCTCATACCATCACAGATGCTGACTTTTGTACTTTTCTCTGATAACAAACTCGATGGTCATGTTCACCTTTGGCACAGAGAACTTGATGTCCGGTTTTCCCAAAAAACAAGCTGAAATGTGGACGCATCTGACCACAGCACATGTTTCCACTGTCTTTGAGTCCATCTGAGGATGAGTTCAGGCCCAGGAAAATCGGCAGCATTTCTGCATAGAATTAATGAATAGCTTCCTCCTTGTGTAATACAGTTTCAGGTTGCATTTCTGGATGCAGCAGCGGACTGTGTTAAGTGACAGCGGTTTTCCAAAGATCTCCCGAGCCCATGTGGCTATATTTGTTACGTAAGCATGATGGTTTCTCAGGCAGTGCCACCTGAGGGCTCGAAGGTCACACACATTCAACAGTGGTTTCTGACCTTGATCTTTACACACTGAGACGTCTCCAAATTCCCTGAATCTTTTCGCAATATGATGTCCTGTAGATTTTGAAAGGCATAAAATCTCTGCAATCTTGCGTTAAGAAATATTCTTTTTGAATTGACTAACTATTCTGTCACGAATTTTGGCACAAAGCAGTGAGCCACGACCTATCCTTGCTTGCAAAGACTGAGCCTTTGGTGCTGCTTCTTTTATACCCAATCATGATACCCTCACCTGTTATGAATTAACCTGCTTATTGTGGAATCTTCCAAAATGGTGTTACTTGAATATAAACCTTTCAATCTTATTTTGCCTCTGTCCAACTTTTTCTGAGTGTGTTGCAGGCATCAAACTAACTTCGTTTTTATTTGCAAAAATATAATTAAGTTGGTCAGTATTGAACTATTGAAAATCTTTTCTTTGTACTTTTGTCAGTTAAATAAAGGTTCACGTGAATTAACAAATCACAGATTTTTGTTTTTATTGCATTTTGGAAAATGTTCCAACTTTTCTGAAAATAGGGTTAGTATAAAAAGCTTGAAAAGAGTGATGATGCCATTCAACACAGCACTGTTAAACCTGCAATATTTGAAAAGATTTGCTTATTGAATTGTTATATATCGGCTTATGATCATTGCTCATATTTCCTAGGTATATGTCATAAATCATAGGCGATGAATGAAGGCGATGAATGAACTGTTGCATTTCAATTAGGAAAAAGGAAACATTTCATTTTATAACATTATCTAATCCTCCATCCATAGAAAACAACCGTTCAGGTGTTCTTTGAAAAGTTTGGGGTTCTACTTGTAACCTTTTTTCTGATACTCCGCTGTAAATTACATAAAATTTTGAAGGAGCAGCAGAAGATCCCTTCCAGGGTTCTGTGTGTAACTTAATGATTACTCAAAAAACTATATAAATATTTAGACCACAGCGCTGTTTAATTCTCGAGTCAGAAGTTCATTTTACGTTAATGAAATGAGTCTCCATTGTCGGTGCATTGTCGCAGTCAGAGCTGAAGTTGTAACATTAAGTTTCCACCACAGGAAAATCTTTGTGCTTTCTGGTCTATTGGTTAACATCGCAAGCTAATTTTTTTTGTCATATTAACATCAAGAGAGAGAAAAAACAGAGTCTGGTGATGGAATAACTGTTAATCAGTGCTGTAATGTAAAGTGAACTTGTTTCTTCGTGGATGTTCTGCAACATGAAATGCATCATTCATGAGCAAATTGCTATGGTATAAGAGGAATAAAACACGCTGTTATTGGAAAATAATCCACTTCTGGGAGGTAACAGTAACCCTTTTTTTATATCGGGCTGCATCATACCACCCCGCTGCTGATTATTTTTCTCATACCAGCACACCTGAGTGTTTTATTTCCTACTTATGACTAGAAAAATTGTACTTATTATAGTTCTACCCCAACAAGCATTAAAAGTACTTCTTGGCTGGTGTTAAAGAGAGAAAACAAGACAAGGTAAGACAATCGGTTTTGTAGCTCAACTTTAATTCTAGCTAACATAATGTCTAGGATGGGTCTGCAAGGAAAGATTGTGCATTTCGGACCAGCAAAAAACAAAAAAAACAAAAACACATGAAGTGACATTTTATTTCTGGGTCATCACCATAGCCATTCGAGTGTTCCTTGATTAACACCATTCAAGACTAAAAAGACTAAAAAGAGCAACTGCTTTTGTCTCATTTAGAAGACACAAAGACAAGCTTTTTAGGGTTTGGGAAAGGAGGATGCAGTGACTTCTCTGACACTGTCTGAGTCAGTATCTCTCCTTGCACATTCAAAAGAAAAACTTGGGTGAAAACCTGTACACCAGCTGGTCTTTTCTTTTACATTTATTTATTTATTTATAAACCAATATATCTTGCCTTGTGAAACGCACAGCTCATTAGACTTTTTTGTCTTGAGGTAACAAACATTCCTGATACTATACAGAGGATAATGCGTGGTTTTGTCCCCCTGGGTCCTGGGTTAGCCTTGAGCTCACCCTACAACTCCAATTTGCACCTCTTTAGATAAAAGTACTATCTCCAGTCACAATGCAGAACACATAGCAGCACCAGGTCTGTGGCTGAACGGGAAAGGGATTGGGAAAGAGGGATCGACATGTTTAAAATGTTTTACAATTTTGTAAGTATCCCATGAATGCAATATGAAAAAGGAAAGAACTACTGCTGGTTGCATCTACATGCCATTTATTGTGATATTGACACACGTGATTTTAACATGCCAAACTTCCTGTGTTCAAAGCAACATATCCAGCTTCAGACATGGGAGCCATGTTAAATTACTACAATACTATGGCTTTGTAAAAATTCACAAATTCATATCTGCTTTCAATTTGAACAAAAGCTTCATAAATACATTTAGACCTGGCCACAAGGGGCCGAAAGAAAGGCAGGGGCATAAAAGTCTCTTTTAATGAAACAGTTAAAAACTCAAATGAGTTATATAATCAAGCTGTTTATGGCACCAATTTCATTTAATGTGCTCTCTCTCTCTCTCTCTTTTTTTTTTGCTCATATCAGGACCCAGAAGGAGAATGTAATGTATAATGGGTGTCCAATTACCGGACTAGCAGACACTGAATAACAAAGTAAAACAAAACACAGAACTGAGGAAAAAAAAAAAAAAAATCATCATTACTAATCACGACTGGTTGAGGTATTGTGGGTAAAACAGGAACATTTGTCTATTTTTTTTCTTTTTTTTCCTCTTTTTTTGGAATAGCGCAGAAATCACATTAATAAAAACTGATCACATAAAAAACTACCAAAAGAAACAGATGTCAATATCATAATTTTCTATGAGAAAATTAAAAACCTATGGCAGTATATTGACATTATACATAGACAAAACCAAAAATAGCAGCAAAACAAGACAAGAGAACAAAGCATGTCTTTTTCCTTTTTTTTCTTTTTTTTTCATTCAAAGTTTCATACTTGCCGGAAATCCCACCATAGCAGCTAAATATGAGGAGTGTGTGCTCCCGTGTTCTCTTCTTTTATCATTGTACAAACACCTTAGTTTAGTTCTGCAGTTACTTTCCGATGTCCAGGCGTCACCCCTTTTAACGTCTCACTCTTCCACCGCTAACATCCGTCTTCGTCCCTGTTTCTCCTCCACCGAGAGTTGAGAGAGGACATTAAATCTTGGGGTTTGTGCAAAATCTTCTCGAGGCCACAGCACTTTGTTTTCTCTTGTAATTCTGTTTTTTTTCCAGAGTTTGTCAGATCTGAACAATAACTATGGCGCTTCTCTGATCTTCCAAAAAAAAAAAACATTTCACACAAGGTAGCAAACAGTCGTGCATTGGGCACACTTGAAAACTCAGGCATCCTGTTGTCACGTTCCATACTGGCCTTATACGAGGGGGAATAGAACAAAATAAATAGTTCTCAATCTTTGTTATAGCTATTTTTTTTACTTTAGTGTTTTAAATGCATCAACGCGCCTGGAGCTGAACGGTAGAAGGCTTGCATGGGTCGCTCTCATCGAGATTGCACCTCAACTTTCTCCAGCATCCATCTCAGCCAGTAGGATAACGATGGTTGCTGTAATGCTCCTTTGCTGTTCTCAGAATCCATTTCTTTCCCAACTCTCCGTTTCTTTCTCTAATCTATAACACCATAAAGAGACCTGCTCCATGCTGCAGACAGGAAAATAAACCTGTCGTCAAATCCTACTCCATTCCATGTTTTTTTTTTTTTCAGTTTTGTTTTACAAATGTAGATTCTTTCTCATAAGTCAGCCTTAGAAGACGGACTGAAAGTGCTTTTTTTTTAAATGGAATGGTTTTAGATTATAATACATAAATCTAAACAGAAAGTAGACTGGATTGCACTGTGAATGTAACATAGGAAGTGGGTAGGAGAGAAGCTTATTGTGTCACAACCAGTGATGGCGCTGGCAGTGAGGACAATCAATCAAACAAACAAACAAGAAGACTGGGGAAAATGTAAATGGTTCTGTCTGGTGTTAAAGTTAAAGCCTTAGCTTTGGCAATCCACAGGCCTCTAAATCATAACATAGAATAACACATGCTTAAAACAAAATATACTAGGGTTACACGAGCCATTTTGAAAGAAAAAGAAACATGTTAGGGATTTTAAAAGTCTAGACAATAGAATAAAGTGACTAAACGCATAAGCAAGCGGGGATACATACACATGCCTAGACTGCAAAAAAAAAAAAGGCTGGGGTGACTGTTAGCATGTGTGACATTATACTAGCTAAAAGAAAGAGACAAAAAGAAACAAAAATAATGCCTCTTCTCTTTCAAATAATGGTTACTGATACACTTAAAATAAAATTACCAACCTATTTCCTTGTCTGTACATTTGACAAGTACCAACTACATAAATAATATATGCAGCTGTTGCAATTTAAAAAATCCTAGATTAACTATACATTTTTTGTCTTTTTTTTTTTTTACTCAAGTTACGTGAAGAGGTTTTGAAAAAGAGAGAAATAAGCAATGTGGAAGGGATGATCAGGGATTTTATCCTTCCCTTGTCCTCTTCTGGTGGTCCTGGCCAGCAACAGCCCAATCATGAAGGCCACTAGGGGTGCCACTGAGGGGTCAGCGAGGGCACTCTGAGGGGCTGATTAGGATTGGTTGAGGTGTCTGTGTGGGCTCTGGTGGTGTGGGGGGCTGTGTGCCCTCTAGACCCATGAATCCTCTGGTCAAAGCCCATTAACCCAATGAAAAAACAAGACTCTAGACGTAGGCCGATACCCTCAGATGTTAATGTCCCTGACGTCTGTAGGAGTGCACGAGAGATCCACGTCCTCCTCCACGCGTTTGCTTTCTGTGGAGATGCTTTGCTGCTGTGCCTGCCTCAGACTGGACTCCAGCAGAGATTCGATCTGCTCCTGGCACGATCGAAGACAATCCTGTGGAAGGAACCAGAAGCATTTAGTATCAGCTGGAAACTTGGAACTGAGACACGTTGTTTGGAAAAAGGAGTGAGGAAGAGTTGGACTTACTGGGTCACTCCTGATAACTTGGGACAGGTAGTTGGTGAGGTTCTGGGAGGATAAAGAACTGTCGGCGCCTTTCAAGTAGAGTCCCTGCACAGCTGCGGCAACACTTCCTGCCGCGATCATCGAGGGAGGGCTTGCGATGAAGTTGACATCTGCAGATCACAGAAATTGTTAAGAATCAACCAGGCTGAGCATTTGATTTAAACATGTGATGAGAATCAAATAGGAACCGTGTAAAACCCACTGAAACTAGCCATCTAAAAGAGGAAAGCTGCAGTTGGGTGATGTTTCTGGGAGGGCTCATAATGGAGCATAGCATGACTAAATCACAATGAAGGCGGTCGTGGCAGGGCAGGGGACAGTCCGTGACATTTTGGGGTGACACCAGACTGTGACTTCAGGCCTTTAGGGCTTTTTTGGGGGGTGGGAAACTTTGCTGTAGGTCGTTTGCAAGTACCCCCACCCCTACTCTACCTCTGTTACCACCAAACAGAAACTCTCCAGCAAAACAAAGCCATTACCAAATATACATACAAATATATATTTAGCGCAACACATCCAGAGCATATAGACCATTATATCCAAGTTCACAAGAAAATGACTTGCTTCTACATAAAGTGGCTGAAATGTGAGTGCTTGCTCAGTGGTAACTTGTCTTCCCACACTGCCTGCATGAGAGGGAAGACATTATAAATCAAAGTAGGGACTTTTCCCCTCTCTCACTCACTCACTCTCTCACTCACTCACTATGGGTTCTGCCCACACATGGAGAGTGCAGCAGCGCAACACAACAGCCCTTCTCATAGGTAGCAGTCCACCATTGCTAGCCCAGCGACGAGAGGGCAACTGTTAAGACAAATTGAACATAAAGGCACGGGAGCCGTCACCGAAATCTATTCATGAGCATGGCTAGCCCCCTTCCTCACTACCCACCCAAGCACAATCTTCCTGGCTGCGATCCCAGGCCACTTCCCAAAAGAAATTGAGGTCATAAACATAAAAGGGGTGCGAGCTGCAGTGATACCCACCATGTCAAAAGAAAGACAAAGAAAGAATGAAAGGGCTAAAGCGGAGAGATTCCTTCCTGAGACACTAAAGGCTACTTGAGACAGACGATAAACTGACCATGAGCTGAATGTAATAGGTTACATAACAATAGAGACTGATGGGATTCGACATGTCACAAACAAAACAAAAAAAAGGATCTTTTGGGGGAAGAGTTGCACGCTTAAGCAAAAAGCACATGCATGCTCCACTTGCTTAGACGACATAACTCAGCTCCACAGCATGTTGTATATCTCCTGCATTTCACATTTCACAGAGAAGCACCAAATAGCTTCCTCTTTTTTTTTTTTTGGTAAATGGTCAGAGACTGTGCATTAGCAGGCTGCTGCTGGGAAGCTCTTGGGCCTCTGCAGAGGCATGGTGCAGACACTGCAATCACCAGAAAAGGAAACAGACTTCCTCTCACTCGCAGACACTCACATCAGTTTATAATACCTCTGCACGAGGAATCAGGGCAGTTCTTTCCACCCCAATAAAAAAAAAAAGCTTTCTGATTGCAAATTGAAAAAAGAAAACAGAACCAAAGTCTCGAAACATTTTGATTTAGATTCTTGCAAGTGTCTCGCGACAAAGAATCATCTTGCATGTCACTTCAAAACACCACACATCTACACAGATCCAAACGAAGGTGCATACCTGTTGCGCAGAGAGCCACAAACGTCTGTGCGTGTTTGCGCAGAATCTGCTTGGTGCTCTGATGAATGGGCAGTTTGGTGAGAAAATGTTCAATGAAGTCATGTGGTGTCACCGAGGCTAGATCCCACTTCAGCTTATTCAGTACAAGCAGCTCCATTTGCTGTAAGGAAGACACGAAAGTGCACGGGTTGACATAAAAGGCCTCTGGAGAAGTACTGTACTTTTTTTTTTTGTTTGTTCAAAAGGCATTCTATGGTTTGGCCTCTAGATGGTGTCCTTCTTCAAATGGCTTTCTCTGCTCCTCAGTCAAGCTACTCAATTTATGGCCAGTTACAAACTAGAACGACTTGATGGCTTATTTGCATACAGTTTCAAAGAAGAACGGTGTGCGCCAAAATGAAGAGTGACTCATATCTGCATGCGTTGCATAAATTTGCAAACTAAGTCAATCCGGGCACAATCTGCACAAAATGACCTTATGATCCAAACTGATGGATGACAGAATGACCTCATTAACAAGACATTAATAAATAGGTAATTACCAAGAGTTCGCAGGGGCGGATGGAGTTGTCGGTGTATATGCAAAGCTTCTCAGCTGTTAATGGCACAGTTTCCTTCATTTTGGAGGCCAAGAACATGCAGGCGGCTCCCAGCAGCTGCAGTCGCGTCTTTTTAGTGTGTTCGACAGACAGAAACCTGTCCAAATAGTTCATGGCCAAAGGGAAAACCTCCTCTTCACATTTCTGTTCTTCGCACACCTGACAAGAAACGTACTATATGAGAATACTGTGTTTGAAGCACAAGCAAGAACAGACAGTCTAACAGTTAAAGGAATAAAAAGTGCTATTTTCAATAGAAAAAAAAATCCAGAAAAATTCTCAATATCATTCTTTTGGCCTAAATTGAGTCATGACATGAACTTTCTCTTGACTTTGATATGCAGCAGTCTATGCTTGTTAAGGAAAACGCATTCAAATGATTGATCATCAAGTGAAATATCATGCAAAGTATTTATTCAATCGATGGATCTGATCATAAGGCTTTACTCTGATAGGACATAAGTTGAAGTTAGCAGTAGATGCTAGTGGTCGTTGCTTCCTAATACACAAAGGTGGCGTCCGGCGCCAGGCTCGAGGAAGCAATTTCTAGTTCGTCATCTTTTCAAAAAACATTTAAAAATATAATAAAATTGTTTCGACGCTTCGAAGTTACATGGAAATGTTCCTCGACATATATTCTATCGGTCCCACGTACAATATGTTGAATTTGATCACGAAAAGCAAGTGAAATTAATTTAATTTCGCAGGGTGTCCGCAATGATGCACAGCAAGCCGCATTTACACCCCGTACACATTTCAAAAATTAATATAAATTATTCTAGTGGACAAAACTGCACAAAAAGCACATGTAAATCCAAGATAACCCATGAGGATCATAATCCGAATATTGATATCAGGATTTTGTCATTGGAAAAGGAGTAAATATCTTATTTATACTCCGACCTTCAGCGACGTTGTGCATGAAGCATGGCGAAATGAAACAAAAGTTTTAGCATATAAATATAAAGTCTACTTCCAGGAACCTAGACTAACTTATACATATGCCTTAAAGGTCTCATATTGAACAACAATATGTGAGAAATGTCAATGTTTAGGCATTTTCTGAATTTTTAAGATATTAAAACAACTTCTCAACACGACAGCAAAGATGGCGCATAATAAGCTACTGGCACGAGTGGGATTGCATACGTGTACATTGATATTAAATTGAAATAAATTCCAGTAAACTGCATTTCATCTTATTTTGGTTGAAAACGAAACGAACCATGCAAAGCTGAAAGATTTGTACACAATTCAGTGGTGATCTTTAAGCTGAAACGACATCAATGGCATGAAGGGTAAAGATAAAAGAAGCAAAAACATGTCATTCAGTCATGATTAAAAGAAGGAAGATGATTTCTAGAGATAGAAAGAATACCAAATATGCCTGTTACGACAAAATAGGCCTGCATTATGCTCGGGTCCAAAGAGCATAAGGGACAATCATCTTGAGACATAGTTGTGTAATGGGAACAAATGTCGGCGTATACAAACCTCTAGCATCCATGTGGAGACGATTTTCCTCATTTTGGGTACAATTTCTTTTTGCACGCATTTGAAATAATTGGGCGAGGGAAGATAGTTTTCCTCTGCTTTCAGCATTGTCTGTAAAACTCTATCATTCAACAAGTTGGCGTCGTGGTAAGCTCTTCTTATGGTATCCACCTCGCAGCAGAACAGCTGGTGCTCCATGGCTTCGGCGCTGACTTTGGCACGGAGGAAAGTAAAAGTTGAGAGAAAGAAAAAAAAAAATATATATATATATGTATATATATATATATGTGTGTGTGTGTGTGTGTGTGTATATATATAAAAGTCTGCTTTTTCGGCAAGGACGGAGGTTTGTGCTGATGCCTGATGCCGCTCTTGCCGTCTGTGCTGCTTGCAAGCCACTGAACAAGTCTCGCACCGCGTTCCGCCTGACAAAACTCCCTTTCTGTGCGATGCAACCAGTGACGTGCACTGTTGTTAAGGGGAAGATCAAAGCCACAGCAGCGGCCTGTGTGAGTGAGTGAGTGAGAGAGAGAGAGAGAGAGAGAGAGAGAGGCAGTCTGCTTGAGCGTAAAGATAATTCTTAAATGACTTTTTTTCAGCCCTTCCTATTGCTGCCATTCTGGAAATGGGAGGTCCTTTTATTTTACCCCGGGTGGCTATGGGGGTGAAAAACTTGGGGTAGACAACAGAGGAGGAGCGAGGGGGCTTTTTTTTTTTTTTACTTTTTTTTTTTTCTTCCCCCCCTAAATGATGAGGGTAAAAAAAAAAAAAAAAAGCCTGTTTAGTAGTGTGAACATGTGCATTGATAAACTTATTGGTAGGGGGCGGTATACACTGTCTCATTAAGCCACACACACACACACACACTGCATGCTCACTATAACTCATGGCAGCCAAGTTTCATTTACTTGAAAAAGTCCAACTTTCATGCATACAAGTTGCTTTAAGTATTGCATCAGAATAACCATAACATAGTAAATAAGCAATGCATATCTTCTTCAAGCAATAACACTTCTAAACCAACTCTAGTGCATCTTTCGACTAAAAAAAAAAGAGTTTTAAAACTAACCTCTTTGTCCCACACCAAGAAAGAGGAGGAAACAGAAATGAGTTTAAACCAATGAGAGGAAAGTTGAGTTGCCAGGCAGAACTGCGCCTTTCTTTACTCTGCAGCAATGACAAAAACTTCTCACATTAACTCCAAACATCATCTTATCAACTCAAAAGCAAACATTCGCACCAAATTCTGTTGTCTGCAGCCAAAACTTATC
>JANZLB010000007.1:12477258-12487653 GCA_026167865.1 Notarius quadriscutis
GCTCTTTACTTACTTGTTTCAGGGTTCATTATTTGTTGAAGTCAACATTCATAATAAGTGTCCTATTCCTTTGATTGTTCGCATTCTGATATAAGTGAGAGCAGGGGGATACGTAAGTGAGCAGTAGCTCACAGTTGATCTTGTTTTGTACTGATAATGCATTGGGAAACACAGTTAAACTTTATAAAATAACAGAACAAGAAGTTACTGTAATTTTTTACTGTAGAAATTACAGCAATTTTTTGCAGTGCAGGTAAAATATATTGTAAGGCAAAATGAGTCTTGACTGTTACAGTGCTTTGTATTTTCTTAAGTTTTGTCTTCTCCCTCAAAAGGCAAACTTCAGTATACTGGTAGCCATTGACTAAATTAATTTGCAAAGAGTTCGGATTTATTCAGATTAAGAAGAGGACTTTTTTTTTTTGCAAGTCAGGGAAAAAAGGATTAAATATATAAAATGTTATTCCTTTTGAGGATGTTATGTGTCTTAGGCAAAGGATTAAACAGTGCCTTATTCCAACTCTATCTGACAAGGTGTCTGTTGACCTGTGGGTCTGTGTATGGGAGAAGAGCCAGTCTCAGGTCTGTAACAGTTCATAGGTATCTTGAACAATGTGATGCAGTTGGGAAATCTGATGTAGGGCAAGTAAGGAGAGGTAGTTCCTGGAATACTGTGCCACAACAGAGGCTTCCAGGCCTGAAATTACCCATCATTGCATCAGTCAGATCAGAGTATAACACTAGAGTTTGAGCTGATCTCATCATGAGTAGATAGTCCATAGCGGTCCATCCCGGTCCTTTCTCTGCATTTGCACAATGAAGAAATCTAAGGCTGTATTCAGACTTTTGTGAGTTATGCGCATGTCAAAAATGTCAAAGTCCCTCTCACACCAGAATCTGGTCCTCCTAGGCAGTCTCCTGTCCCAGTACTAACCAACTCCTTAAGGCGTATGGGTGTGGCGCCGATCTCCGTTTCCATAGCCCTTGGCCTCTCACCTATACAGCTAGGGGGCTAGTCTTCTGGTAACTGCAAGAGTTTGACTTGCCCACTCACATCTGTATTGCAGTGTGCCTTGCCAGACGGTAGTAGGTACCATTTTTATGATGGTTTTTGGTATGACCCGACCACAAGTAGAACTCATGATCTCTCGGTCGAGAGGCGAACACGCTAACCACTAGGCCAACTTGCAGTCTTATGTGAATGTTGTGATGCGTTAATAGCAGAACTCCTCGCACGCATGAAGCAGAGCCTGATACTCAAGAAGATATGGAAATGCATCAACCTGATTTTTTTGATGTCTTGACCATACAACGTTCATACGTACAGACGACAAATGACGTACGTGTACCACGAGAGGGAACCCGACTGTAAGTGCAAAGCATTGTATCTCATAAACACTTGGCCACTAGACAACAAAGTCTGTATCTTTATTTACAGAAGATAGATGGGTCTTTATCCGGCGCTTATTTTTAATTTGCTTTTGAAACAAACAAACAAACATGGGATTATTTCATAACATACTGTCAGTTAAAGGTGATGGCTGCAGATGAATGTAAGTGCATGAAGGTTTATTTTCGCCATAGGCAGGCATACAAATCCAAACATTAAGCAAACAGCAGAGTCATAGACAGGCAAGGATCATCCGCAGTGCAAACAGAACAATAGAGGCAAGGCGAAAGGCAGAGTCCAAATCACCAAAGCAAAGTCAAAAACCAGCATGAGCACAGAGGTACAGGGCTTAGCAACATTGAGACACAGGTCACAACATGTATACTTGGCAAAGTCCTAAAGTTATTGGAGCCATGATATTTGTGCTCTGATCAGGAACAGGTGTATGTAATTATTTGTCCTTGAAGCACGTGCAACACGCTCAAAATGCTCAGAGCACAAAATGCGTGTGGACATGAGTAACAGTTCGAAGCATGCGGATGCAACACAAACATTTGACCACTGGACAATGAAATTTGTATCTTTATTTCCATAAGATGTGTTTTTATCCAGCACATTTTTTATTTGTTCTTTAAAAAATAATGTGGGATTATTTACTAACACATTTTATGTAAATATTCATGACAGTTTCATATAAAACTAGTTAAAACAGTTTTATTAGTCCCCTAGCTTGTTGGACAGTTGACAGTTTTGCTGTGATTGCACTCTAATCAGGAACAGGTGCATGGTAATTAGTCCTAATGGCATGCGCGCGCTTTGCAGTTTGCAGCTGCATACAAAACATGTCTGGATTTGAGAGATGCAACCAGACAACTATTTGACGTATCAAGTTTGATATTCAATCGTGACTACAGTATATAATAATGACGTAAAGTGAAAGCGCTGGGTCACTGCTGTCCACCAGGCACCCAGCAGAGTCACACCATAATAAATGTCATGGTGGTGTTTCTGGTGCATGGCATGCCATGTCAAAGAAAGGAATAAATATGTATTCGTAACTGCGATGCGTATCTCATCATTGGTGTCACTGTCACAAGACAATGCAGCAGTTTTTTGATGTGAAATACACGACACAACACAATTTGATGGTTCATATGTGATAATATTATTATTCTATTCAGGTTGATTTTGTGCCCTTGTAAACATTTTGCTCATCCAGTCATCAAGAGCTCCACTTTTAGGCAATGCACAAATAT
Organism: Notarius quadriscutis; assembly: GCA_026167865.1. Taxonomy (NCBI): domain Eukaryota; kingdom Metazoa; phylum Chordata; class Actinopteri; order Siluriformes; family Ariidae; genus Notarius; species Notarius quadriscutis. The sequence continues at coordinate 12,479,905 of JANZLB010000007.1, forward strand.
CTGTATTACTGAATATGTGTACATTAGTATTCAGATTAGTATTCAGTCATATCTACAGACAGGAGTCAGGGTTCTAACTAGGCCTTTTTCAGCGTATCGGGCCGATATGTAGTGTTTCCTTACCGCTACGCCCACGATATTGCCGGCATGCCTGTAAAAGGTGCTGCTACACAAATAAAAAGACTTGTCAATCGTGAAAATGTGGTCTTTTGTTTAATTTTCTCTTGTTATCCCTATGTAGCGGTGAGGTGATGGTGCGCCGCCATGCGAATGTTCTACATTCGGACATACTCCACTCCCCGTCCATGTAAGCGCCCAGTCCATGGCTGCCCGAGTAGTTCTGTGTGGAGATTGTCACTGATCATGCTAGTCCAGTTTACCTCCTTCCTTATGCTGTGTTCATGGTAAAGTGCCATCCATGTTAAGAGGCTCTTACGCACCATGCATATAATACGTGCTGGTCCCCGAGTTCGATCTGGATAGTCACGTATTGTAATTGAACGGCTGAAGCTGAAAATAAAGCTGACACTTGGTGAACATCAGCTGGTTGTTTTATTCTTATTCCATAAATATGTCACGAATATGGTTGAATATTAACTGTAATAAGTCTTCAATCACAGCAACTTTTGGCAAAAAAAAAAATCTAATTAATATTACCAAAAAAGAATGACTTTCAGACAGGCCTGCAAGTGCCAGGAATTGCACTAGAATGCATCTCCAAGCATGTAGAACCCGTGAGCTTTCAGGGGCCTAAGGCAGACCCTGAACCCCCAGCCACTGACTGATGCCACTACGCTGATATTTTGGTCTGGTTAGAACCCTGCTATAATTATATATTTGTAAAGTCATAAGATAACTTTCTAGCATCAGACAGCTTCAGGGAATCAACATAAATTCCTAACCAAACTTTAACAGATGAGACCGTATGAAAGAGACATAATACTTTTCACTGTAATCTGTACAATTTGTATTCATCACAGTGGCTTGTATTGTGAGAGCTAGCTATTAGTAATCCGCCAACTTATATTGCCAGAGTTATCATCATGCTAGCCAACATTCAAGAGAGAAACAAAGATGACTGGTTATCAATATTTTAATCAAAGGTAGTTCAAGAGTAAGGTGCTCAAACAGTGAGGCTCACTTGCATATCAATCTCAATGAAAGGCAAACCAATGGAAATGATGGGATGCTGGATACCTCCAACTATCTTCCTGCCACAGGGTGGGAATCATTACTAACCTGGGAACCTAATCCCTGAGGAATGCTTCCCTCCACGACCGGATGCATCCATAGCCCCAGAACCTGAGGGAGACAGTCAACTGAAGCTGCCGGATTGAATTTACTTCTGATTCGCAACACAGATCCCTCTATTGTCCAAACATTTTAGCTTTTAGAGAGCAGTCATGGGGAAAGAAGCTGGGAAGACAGCAAGGGGCATCATTTAAAAATTTAATTGTGCATAAAGGTTTATTACATGTAACAGATATTCTACAACAGAGCTAGGATTTAAATTCAAAATCTTTGTACTACTATAAGCAAATGATAAAAGCCATAGACAATGCTAGCAAACTGAGTATTTTTACGTTCAAACAGTGTTACCAGGAGCACAAAGGAGCAATTCTGCTTTATTTGTTTCATTTTATTCATACAGCTGCAAGGATTTGTGCACAATGTCTTCATTTTATCAAATTCAGCAATGTACAGATTTGAAGTAGGGTCGTAGGTCTTTGGACACCACTTAGGACAGGACCAGATTCAGCTCCATTCTCATGATAGCTCTGAATAACATTGTACCTCTAGCAATATCCTTAGAGAGCTATTTCAATGAAGCCTTTATCAATGATCCAATTTTGTTGTCTGTGACTATATTCAATGTTCTTTATGATTTCATTTTAATTCTACATTGTTGGGCATTTTGTCCTTGGAAAGCATAATTGCTTGTCTAGCACCATTCTTGGTGTAATATCCCAATCTTAATCATAAAATAAGTTATATTTACTGTATAACTAAATCATATGATGGGTTGGGCGCCATTATCTATTGGTCTTCCCATACACATGTAAATGGATTCAATGGCATTGATAAGAGCAAAGATTGGCCCTGCCAACTGAACCAGTTAAATGGCCAAGAATAAAGCTTACCTCAATCCCATCCCATCTATTCATCATCACCATAATGTCCTAAGTCCAACATTAGGACTCAATCCGGTATCTTTCAGTGGACAGAAGGACTTTAGTTCCATCTAATTGAACATCTTCAAAGTTCACTGATGCTTTTGTTTGAGCAGTTCCCTAACATGGCGTGAGGTCAGCGTGTGCCACTCATTAACTCTGCAGACCCTACCAAGCACCTGCTCAGCTGCCAGTAACCAAGCTTCTACCCTTTTCCAAGCAATCACCATGAAACATATTCCCAAAAGGATTTGGCCACTGTCCACTCTGGCCCTGCACCCCTCCCCTGGTCAAACCTGGTCTTGCCCTTTCTACCCTCTGCTAACAAGAGGTTCTTGGCCAGTCTGGTGTCTGTGGCACCATCTCCCATCTGTTTTTGGCTACAGCCGCACACTTCATCAGTGTACTGACCATGCCAGAACCTCACAGCTATTCATACTAGTGAGCTTTGATTCCTTTTGTTGTTGCTAACTGTACTGAGGAGTTCACATTTGTTCACTAATAAAAGAGGTCCTTGTCTCTTTACTCAAGGGTGGGGCAGGAGTACTGCAGAGGAAGGGAGATGCTGGACTGGCATTTGTTTTACATCTGTTTACCCACATGTCAGTGTAGTGTTCATCCCCAGTGCTCCTGACTCTCACACATAATGTCTCTGTATTGTTTTGTTCTGGCAATGGCATCTTTAACAGCAATACACTTCGCCAATTATGCTTTCCAAGGACAGCTCAAAGACTGCCACCACAGCAAACAATGCCATCCAGAAAGGTTACTAGATAACTTGCATTCCACCCATTTCTTGCTGACTATAATGACAATTAGCAGAAAATGTGCCATGGGGACATTTCAGGGCTGCCTATTTGTTTTCCACATGGTCAAGCACTGACAAGTTTCAACAGCAAGTAGAATAGATTGGTAAGATACTGAGAGAAAAAGAAAAATAACCATGTTGCTCAAATTCAGTATCAAATGTGAAAATTTAATTTGGGAATATCTAATAATCTACAAATTATATTGCAGATACTTATAACTCCTCATATGTCGATAAGGTTCAATCTAACACTCTAAAACATTCCTAGGTTTGTCCTCTGGGGGGGAGCTTAAAGGTTTTATCTACAACAATACAAAAGAGAGCTTCCAAGTACAGCCCCTTTGGAAAGCTAGAATCATGAACTATCCAAAACCCTTAAGGAACTTTTCTCCAAGTATTCGTATTTTCTCTCAGGTTTCGCACTAATGCTTGAGTCTGCACCGAGGACTGATTCTGGGCTCATTTGGGGGAGGGGCTCATAATTGCAGGTTTACTTTCACATAGAATTTTTTTTCCAAATTGTGGATTCATTGCACAAATACTTAAGTCACTAATGTGCTTGCAGGTTTGCAAATTGCTAGATGGTAGGTTAATCCTTTAATTGTGTTTTATTACTGCCCTTTGGTAACAATATTCAAGTGGCAAAGAACAGTACTTTTTGATGCATGAATCCCTACAAACTAGGAGCCATTCTCATTTAAGATTTTTTTTTTCCATGCAGGCTGGCATAAGATGTGCATTTTTTGTGTATTTCTCAGTAATTAAACCACAAAGATGAGCTAATTACAGTGCTCCCTCCAGTCTTATGAAAGTGCAGTTTTATGTATCAGTAGGGCATTCCATCTCCTGACCATAACAACCCTTTCCCTGCCGTCTTCTTCTTTAGCGTTCTGCCTGATGGCAGGTCCAGTTCCGACATCCATCAGAGTTTCTCGGGAACATTACAGAAGTGGTTTCCCATTGCCTTCTACTGGATTATTATAGAGGTTTTCTCATCTCAACCATTTACACCTATGGACAATTTAGAGAAGCAACTTGACCTAACCACATGTCTTTGGACCATGGGAGACATCGGAGCACCTGGAGGAAACCCACACAGACACGGGGAGAACATGCAAACTCCACACAGAACCCCCCACTGGCCACTGGGTTCAAACCCAGAACCTTCTTGCCGTTAGGCAACAGTACTAACCACTAAACCACTGTGCCGCTCTCCTTGCTATCACCAAACCTGAACTAGCAAATCATGTGACAAATTTTACCAATCATGTTAATCAGTGTGTATGGCTGAGAGTGGATACTTTAAAAACACAAAATGTGGACCACACGACAGTTCAACTGAAGCAAGCCCTAGACCACCATTTTCAAGAAGACCAGGGATCAATTCTCTGAAAATAGCTTTCATACTTCACCACTCGCACAAAACCATTGAGGAAAATGATTTTAATCCAAAAGAGAATGCAGGTATAAAAAACTAGGCTCTTTCAGAAAAAATGCATGTTGCCAGAAAACCTCTGGGGATAAATTATGTTTTCATGTCTTCAGTTTCAAGATGAATCCATTGTGATGCAACAATGCTTATGTTTTTGAAATGCTGCTAAGTGAACAGTCCCACCGGAGACCATGGGTGGTCTCAACAAATTGTCTTTGCCTCCCTTGAGGGACATAAAGGTCCAAATTGTGAGGACCACAACAAAATGTGCTACTGTAATGTACAGTAAAACTGCGCATTGTTGACCCACTCATCAGTTTTTTTTTTCCACCTTCCTTTTCTCTAAACCCTCATGGATAGGATGAGGGCATGGGATCTTGTTGGGAAAACAAATGAACTTGGAATGATTAGAGGGAACAAGGGGTATTGAGGTCACCTTGTTGGGGGAGGATGAACCCCCGTCCATTAGGGACCACTGGCCTGCCACCATCTTAAGCCAAGCACACTTCACAACACCCCACTGGGGCCTGTCATATCTGGTGGAGGGGAAACTTGTCACATAGCTGACAGAGTGGGGTTAATTATGAAAGTGGAGCAGAGCTGATGGATGGGTGATTTGGTGTTCATAGGCGCCACATTGGCAACATAGAAGAGTTACTTTTGGACTTGTTTACAGGGCTGAAAGACTGTGGAACAAAGCAATATTTCAAAATTCAGTAAATATTCCAAGAAGTAATCAAATTTCTGATTGTGGAACAACCCAGCCGTTGCTGTACTGTGGAAAAATGGGAATAATAGTGAAAAATGGTCGTCCCCATCTTTAAATTTCTCTAAAAAGATTTAGCACTTTACTTACATACTTTAATATGTAATTAATCTTCTTAATTTCTCATACCCAGTCTGCCTGAGGCCTCTGCTAACTACATGTTAGTGAGTGGACTGACAGGTTCTGCGCTATTGTCTGCCATCACTGCCTCCAAAACAAAAGAAGCACCTGCCAGATTAGCTCCCTGATGACCCATCAGCAAGGACCAGTATTGCCCCCACATTGGTTTGCCATGCGCCTGACACAAGGCCTTCATTATTAAACCAACAGCTCAGCAACTCATTTCTAGGGAAGTCCCTGGGGGATTGAGTACAGTATGACATGCTCCGGGGTCAACTTGGTGCAATTGTGCAGTACACTCCATGTTGGCCCTTTATCAGGATTACTGTGTGTGCGCGCCAAGAAAATAAGCCCCTCTGGGCGACTGACCTACTGGGGTGTGCTGAACACATGGAGCCATCCTTCCAAAATGAGCAATAAAAGGTCACATTATCAGACTATACAGCTACTGTACAAGAGGCCAGTATGCCCATGGATGGCCGTACATTGTGCTTGGGCACAGAAGTCTCATTTGCAGGTGCAGGTTTTATTTTCTCAGGCCAGTGCCAGGAATGACAGCATGGACAGAGGAACATGTGGCACTGAATTTGGCGTGAATCTGCTGAGATGAAGCTGCACACTTGTTGCATGTATCCATTTGTTGCACATCTGTCTCTTGCTACAGTATGTGTGTGGTGGCCTGGTGAAACCCTTCATATGATGAAATGTTGACATTTTTTACTAAATGTAGTTTTAGAAAATATCCTGAAACTAATATGTTTCTCTATTACAAGTATTTTGATGATAAGTAAAGTTGTAGCATTTTAATATTAGGTTACCACAAAAGTAAAAAGGGAGAAAATTCCATTTTAAATATACCATTCCGACTGCAGCACAGGGGCATCACAGACTTTTTGAAGGCTGCTATCTGCTTTGATTAGGAATATGTCTCTTTAGCTATCAACTTGCTCTCAATTAACAACTTGATCCAACAGATGGTGACGTTCCCTGTGTGAGGAAATTGCACTAAAGCCTAGTGCACACTGACACAATTTTAGCCCCAATTTCTCTGTCACAGACTAATTTTGAGGTACAGCATCTAAACCAAGCTCTACCATCCATCTATTTGTGTGGGAGTATGAGGGCAAAATATAAGCACAATAATAACGTTCTGAGAGGAAATTATTTGCCATGGTATACCCACATGACTGTTATGAACAGCAAAAATAAAAACAAAGATTGGTATGGCAAAGTTGGTTCCTGGTGGTAACAAGACCGTCAATGACGGCGTAGCTCACTCCGGCCCCGTCTAGTCCAGAAGGAACAATCTAAAGTGGGCCACCTTGTGCAGTAAATGTTGCAAGCTATATACACTATATAAAAGCTATATATAGAAGTGATATACACCCTGGAAATACCGACCTATTTGCCAGAAAGAATCCAAAATGGCGAAGAATTGACTGAGAAGAAGCGATTTTTGTTGCTTATTAACGCTTAATTAGCCCATAACTTCATTAATAATTGTAATGAACAAATCTGGGTAGAAGTTATATGCACCCTACCTTCATGCCAGAAAGAATCAGAATGGGTGAAGAATTGAGGGAGAATTAGCGATTTGTGTGGAAACTGTTTGTTAGGGCTTAATTACTCCATATCTTCATTATTATTAATTGCAATTATGCAAATTTGGGTAGAAGCTATAGTATATGCACCCCAGGCAGATCGACCTTCCTGCCAAAAATAATAAAAATCGGTGAAGAATTCAGAGAGAAGAAGCGATTTTTGTGAAATGTGGACGACGCCAGACGGACAATGGACAACACATGATGGCATAAACTCATCACCTGTTGGCCGGATGAGCTAATAATGATTGGATTGGGTAAAGTGCAGCAAATTTAAACAGGAGATAACGCTTGGAAACATTAGGTAGTTGTAGTTTAGCTCAGTGGCTAATGTTTGCTAGACAGATTAGACTGATATTTGAAATGGACAGTCCATCTTGGGTGTGTGTCTTAGCCAGGACTGTGATTCTGTTTCTGTTGTTTCTTATTGCGTACTTTTGTTTATTAATTTTGTCTAGTTCTTATTGTGTAATTTGACAACATAGAAATGTATAAGAGTGTTTTATTCACTTGTGTTTCTTTATTTTTTGTTATTAACTTTTGTGATTGGAAATGTTTGCTTAAAAAAAACACTTTTGTCCTATTTCCTTTTTTTTTTTTTTTTGGTTATGCGCCTCATCGGGTATCAGCTCATGTACGACTCAATTTCATGGAATAACTGTTAATTAACTTGTTTCGGAGTCATTCCACAACATCCATACATCCATTATCACTAGCCGCTTTATCCTGTTCTACAGGGTCGCAGGCAAGCTGGACCCTATCCCAGCTGACTAAGGGCGAAAGGCGGGGTACACCCTGGACAAGTCGCCAGGTCATCACAGGGCCGACACATAGACACAGACAACCATTCA
>JANZLB010000007.1:12500064-12518586 GCA_026167865.1 Notarius quadriscutis
CACGGGGAGAACATGCAAACTCCACACAGAAAGGCCCTCACTGGCTGCTGGGCTCGAACCCAGGACCTTCTTGCTGTGAGGTGACAGTGCTAACCACTACACCACCATGCCACCCCTGGAGGTAGCATGTTGTGGGGATTCTTTTCATCAGCAAGGACTGGGAAACTGGTCAGTATTGAGGTCAAAATGGATGGAACCAAATATTGGGCAATTAAAAGAAACCCTTTTCCAATCTGCAAAAGCACTGAGACTTGGTCAGAAGGTTCGTCTTCCAACAAAACAACAGCCCAAAGCATACTACCAAGACTACACTAGTGGTTCAAAACCAATAATCTGAATGTGTTAGAATGGTTCAGTCAAAGTCCAGACATCAATCCAATTGGGAATCTGTGATAAGACTTGGCAAAACAATTCCAGATTGAGCCACTATAAAATGAATTCAAGTTCAAGGTGAGTGGGTGAATACTTATGTAAAACACTGCAGGAACCTTTATTGTTGTGGAACATCCATGAAACAATTTATAGCTTTACCTTTGACTGTTATAAAGCACTGACACTGGAGAGTCCTTCAAATAATGTAAAATAAGATCATCACTTTATTAATTCCAAAGGAATAATTAATTCATTCATTCATTCATTTGTTATTTTTCTGTTCTGCTTATCCATTGCGAGTCATGGGTAAGCTGGAGCCAATCCCAGTTGACACTGAGTGAGAGGTAGGGTACACCCTGGACAGGTCTGCAATCTATAACAGAGCTAACACAGAGAGACAGACACTATCTCACATTCACACCTATGTGCAATTTAGAGTAGCCAGTTGACTTAATCCACGTGCTTTTGGACTGTAGGAGGAAACCGGAGTACCCAGAGGAAACCCATGCAGGCACAATGAGAACATATAAACTCCTCACAGAAAGGCCCCAGTCAACCAGCAGGTTTGAACCCAAGAACCTGCTTCCTGTGAGACAACAATACTAACCACTGCACCGCACCAAGGTAAATTCCCATTTCCAAATTTAGACTCACAAATAGATCAGAAAAACTTCAGCATGTCAACAATGGCAAGGTTTTTAAATGCATTTATTATTATTATCATTGATTTAGTGTCAACAAGAAATTACAATGATTAGTATCTAAAGCATATCACACACATTAGACAGCAGGACTATTGCATTGTGAGCTTCAGGAAATAAACAATACATTTTAAACACCCATGAATAGAATATAATTTAATATTTTATCCATATTCACTGGATATGAGCAATCGCATGCTCTGATTGGCTACTCTACTACTAGGATATCAGCTCATATACTGGGAGTAGATAAAATCAAAATGGCAGAGTATATTGTTGAACCAACTGAGGACAAAATAAAAACTCTTTAAAAAAAACCCCACAAAAATTCAAAAAGCAACAAAATTTGGAATAAAAGTATTTGATGATAAGAAAATATCTATTTTTATTTTTCAAGAATTATTATTATTATTATAGCATTTTTCACAAATTGCTACTGTCGTTTCACTGGTTTGTTTACATTCTTCATCTTTAAGTATTAAAATTTGTTAATTTTTTTTTAGACTGGTTCAAAAGCTCAAAGAAATTTGAAAATTACATAATTGAAATGTCCAAGGAAGAATTAAATAAATGTCTAAAGCTATTTGTATACCTTGGCATGACAGCAAGACGGCACTTTCTACAAAGAAACAACACCGAATTCAATTCGTGCAGCAATCAATAGGTTTATAAGAAGCCCGCCTAAGCGGAAATGGTTTTGTCAGACATTTTGTATAAAGTTTTTATTTATCAAATTGGTAAAAATAAAAATGCTCTCTTTCTCAAAATCCAGTGAATGTGGATATAATAAAACAATTATTCCACTCAATCTTGTCGTAAATGGTGCTACGCTCCTTGTCGGCTATCAGCTCATGTATGACCCGATTTTGTGGAATAACTGTTAAATAGCATCAGTAAAAGTGTTTTATCCTGTTTATAATTAGGAATAAATTATTCTAAACTATTATAACAACCTAATAATTTATTAACCACTATTAAACTTAAAATGCCAGGATTTATGAACATGAATATTGGAAATATCTTGTGTCATTCTGTCATCCCACACAGACAAATAGTACAAATATTTGCAAATTTAGCCTGCAGACTATCTAACTGCTAGTAAACTAGCTCTAGAGTTTTGATTTGCCTTTTTTTTTTTTTATATTCTCAGCGATAATTTGAATCATTATGTTAATCAGTAAAATGAATTAATTTAGGAAGCTATCTAGCTAAATGTTTATGGGAACCACATCATTGTCATCATCATGATCATCCTTTAATCTCATTGGTTTGTTTTGTCATACAACCTGATTGCTTCAAAGGTGTACAAGTTATTTAGTGATATGACATCAGAAGCTGGGATGATGATGATGATGATGATAATGATGATGATGATGATGATGATGATGATTTGTAGTAGCAGCAGTACCCAAATGGCAAAAAAAAAAACACCCTACAAAAAGCAATCTGTCCTCATAGTGACTTCTATTCTGACAAGTCCCTATCTCTCTTGGCTTTTGCCTTTCTCCTAAGTAGTTTATCACCAATGAAAAGGCAGATGATATGCCATAAAACCCTGCGAAACAGCAGTAAAATAACCAAAACCACCACAAGAACACCTGAAAACATTTTGGAACTATACTACAAAGTGATACCTAATGATGTTTTAAAGCGACAAAAGGCCTTTTACACTCCCCTGTATTTTTCTTGGTCCCCCCCTTTTCTCTCGTTCTGTTTGACAGCATCAATGCCCTGTGCCTGCTGGCCAAACAGAGATGTGTAAGTATTAATTCCAAAGACGAAGCAGGAGTGTGTGCCCGGAGCAATGTAATCTCAGCTGCATGCCAAGCTCAGGCGCGGGGCCGAGGCGTGGGGCTCAGGCGCAGGCAGCTGACAGGGCAAGGTTGAGTTGCTGTTGCTGTGTTGTCAGGATGTAGATGGGGGGGGGTGCAGTGGTGACGAGGGGGGCCTGCTGCACTATTCAGCCCTGGCTTTACCCACTTCAACCTGCTAACAATGACAGCTCTGTCCGAGAGAACTCCAAGAACCGAGCCGGGGCCCCCCTCCCAAACTAAGAGCCCTGATTTGTGGAGTGTGCCCCGCTCCCTTCTCTCTCTGATCCCTTGTCTATCTGTCCTTCGCTCCTTTCTTTGGCACAGCACTGATGTAATCCAAAAACATCCACAGGAGCAGCTGCACAGCGAAACTGTCCTCTCCAGCTCTCTCTCTCTCTCCCTTGCTCGTTTTTTTTCTTCTCCTCTCACTCTATCTCTCAGCCGCTTTCTTCTCCTTTTCTTTCTCCAGTGGCATGCGAGGCTGTCGCAGGGAGGGAGCTGTGGGGAGCGGAGACAATTAGGGCCTTTCTCTTCTCTAAAATGGGCTATCACTTCAAATCTCCTTTGCCATCTACCTCCGTATCCTGTTTGAAGAGCTTTCGGCGTCTGGGTCGAGGACAAATAAAGAATTCCAACAGTTTGGGAATGCAGCTTTAGACATGCGTTTAGATGCAGAAAATAACAGGAATAATGAAATCAGGATGGTTAGATAGGAGTTAAATGGTATAATGGCATATATAGTGTATGGAAAAGCTCACCTGGTCTTCAGCTGTCAGGAACCCTTGCTCACTGGTCTTAAGCTGCAGCCTTATCCCAAAGTAAAGACCATGTGTTTGATTTTAAGATTCAAAGTGTAACTTTTCTGATAGAAACACAATAGCATTCACTTTTGGTCTGATAAGGAATAGTGCAGGGGGAGGGGAGAAATCCTTCAAATCACATTTGGACAAACAACGGGCTGAGAACTTCTCAAGGTGCACTTGTGAGACTTATGTTTCTGTTTTGTGGAGCTTCCTAACACCCTGCTGCATTCTTTTGCAAAGAGCCCTGAGGGTTATCCTGTGTGGAAAACCTTGATCGATACCATCCCTTCTCTATGCCACAGAAGATGGAAGAGCACAGAGGGGTGGCAGGCTGTGTCCTACACAAGACCCACAAAAAAAAAAATCCTTTCCAAATAGCAATCATGTGAAGAAATGTGTTTAAAAAAATGTGCTGTCGTCTGGAAACACACAACAACAAACAGTCTTAAAGCAACTCTAAATAGGTTCCATGCTATCATTGTGCAGATCTGGGAAATACCCCAAGTTCTGACATTCTGTTTGACCCCAGTTGACCTCTGAGAAACTTGAGGTGGGGAAAATGCATGCAGAGTTTCTCAACAAGCCCTTGGTAATGGCAACCAGAGAGGCCAAAATCTACAAGCTGCCGAGTGGAGGAACAGGTTAGGGCACTGAGGGTCAGAAACAGGACTCCATACAGCCACGGGGCAGGAAGTGGTCTATTCAGTGTGAGCAGGGGGGAACGTTGATGGTAAATAAACAGTGTTAAAGATCAGTGCATTCAATCCTTCTTTCAGCTGCCAACTTCTCTGGTGGAGAACCAGCGTTTGATGCAGGAACAGGTCCAAAGATCTGATCAATTGTCTGGCTAAAATTATGAACACCCAGTTCTGATCGGTAAAAAGTGTTAAGTTTGACAAGCTGCAATTGTATCACATTGGCTTCAAGACAGATAGAAAAGTCAGGAAGTAACTTATTTCATCAATATTCCACAACGTGAAATGGATAAAAATTAAGTAAATAAAAATGTTAGCATAAGAGGAATAAAACAGTTATTGGAAAATAATCAGCTTAGGATTAGCAGCAGTAACTTAGTCTTACATTACAGGCATTTCACAGATGCTCTTATCCAGAACGACGTACAACAGGTTCCTGACAAACCCCACCCAGGGAACAATTGGGGGTTAGGTGCCTTGCTCAAGGGCACTTCATCCATTCCTGCTGGTCCAGGACCTGCTGGGAATCGAACCAGTGACCTTTTGGTCCCAAAGCTACTTCTCTAACCTCTAGGCCATGGCTTCCCCCAAAACCGTGATGTTTTGAGTCGGGCCACATTTAACCACCATGCGCCATTGCTCTTTATTTCCTAGAAATGTTATTTCCAATGAGTACATGTCCATTATATTGCTTAAAAGTATATACAATAGAACATTACAAAGATCTACTTTATATCTCATTAACACAGTAGAAACCGAGCCATGAATATCATCTACAACATGATCCATATTCAGTCATAAGTAAAGGAGTGCTTAATTATCATCATTTTGTTGTTGTTGTATGTTTGAATTTTGCTTAATGCCATTATATCTTCATTCATTGCACAAAGCAAACAAATTCCTTCCACAAGTTTAATCCCGCATAGACTGTAAATTCTTCACATGATGATCTTCCAGCAGTATATGCTTACTAAGCCATGTAAGTTTGCCTGAAATGACTTGTTCACTCCATCATGAGTTCCTCGATATACCATTACACACCTGAATGTATCTGGCAACCTGAAATGAACTGAAACATCTCCAAACACCATAACGTTTATGTTGCATCTTGATCATATTTGCATAACAAGTGGACAAACAGGAATTCTGATAAAGATCTTTCTCAGGAAGGAAACAGGGGTTAAAAGAGGAGGAAGTATCACACAAAACCCTGGGTTCAACTGGCAGAACATAAGAGGGTAAAGGGGCACTACACTGGAGGCAACAGCCATTTTGGTCTTCATCCAAGCCAAGCTGAGTGCCAAATGATGAGGACACAGGGCCCAGGATGTGGGCAGACTGTGCAGTGTGGGTGGGCTGACCCCACCTCTCTTTGTGCCTGGGCCCCTGTTGATAAAATGGGCATGAAGGGATGTGCCTCTTCTATCCCCATTTAACCCACATTGTGAGCCTTCGCAAGTTAGCTGGTCTTCAAATGAATTGTTGCCACTGCTTCATGCCAAGGTTCATGCCTTATTACTCTTACTGTAGAAGAGCCAATTGGTTAAGTGTGCATCTCAAGAGCTCAACAACTTTGATAATGGTATCAACTTTGATTCAAAGGTTTCATGGGGTTATATAAAAGGACAGGCAAAAACCTTCCACATCATAGACACCAATTAATTAACATGAATACATCAAAGAAAATGGAAAAAAATGTGGTGAAATTCAGCACCATGTCATTTTCTCATGGCCCGACAATGAAGATGCAAAATGCCAGTTTCATATTAAAAGCATGTTTTAAAAGTAGAAGAATTGGCCAAATTACAAGGTCGGTAGAACACTAATGCCTGACTTAGTTAAGCAGGAAGTTGCCCAAGAACTGCTCTGTTCACAGATTCCGAAATCTCAATATGGTACTTTCATAGTTCATCCATTCAGCACAAGAGCAAACAATACCCAAATCCCATGTAATCAAAGTTTTACATGAAATTTACATTAGGATTCAGAAACTCATCTGGTATTTTATCCCAGAACCATCCCTCTCTGAGGAGACAAAGCAATATCAAGGTGGGGTTTCCCCACACTGGGAAAAGTGCTGTAAGTTTAATGACTAATCACCAGTTGCCATGAAGCCGTTGCTTCATGCAAATGAGTCATTTGCCTGCAAGTTTACAAGAAAATCACTAATATCAATAATATCCTAATATCACCGTCTCTGTCAGGATAGCATGCGCACACACACACACACATTCATTCACTCACACCTAGCAAGAAATTTAGCATAACCAACCCATCCATCGACCAGCAAGTTTTTGGGGAGGTGGAAGGAAACCCACTGAGAACATGTGAAACTCTGAATAGTAACCTGACAATTGCACTAGGAACCTTCGAGTTCTGATGAGTGTCCAAATTTATGATACAACGCGTTACATTAATGGCATTTAGCAGATGCTCTTATCCAGACAACATACCCAGAGCAGCCTGGGGAGCAGTTAGGGGTTAGGTGCCTTGCTCAAGTGCACTTCAGCCATTCCTGCTGGCCCAGGGAATCAAACCGACAACCTTTTGATCCCAAAACTGCTTCTCTAACCATTAGGCCATGGCTTCACCCATATTATACAAATGAGTGTATGAGTGTGGTATTAATGTAGGAAGTCCAAATCGATCACTGGAGAGTACGGTCACAATGAACATCACCCCTGCAGATTTATAACCACTCATGACAGCCAGTTTATTTGGGGTCTCCTTGCAAAGTTACACATCTACAGATCACATTCTTATCCATAGTCTTGACTGTGCTATTTAATTAAGTATACTGTATTTTGTCAATATTTCTCTGAAAGTGAGTATTTAGGAAAGGAGGTGTGTGTTAGAAGGCAGGAATGGATTTTTGAGGGGATTGGGGGATGGTTGAGGGAAGCGAGGGTTATCGACAGGCAGGGCGCAACGAATGGCTGGCGCCAGACGAGCTCCACAAGCCTGGGGAATATTTAGCGCCAAAGAGAGCTGAGTGTTGGCGCGAGTGCGCGTGTGTTTGGGAGTGTATGTGAGAGGGTCAGGCTCTGAATACCGAGCTGTTCAGGGCAGATTTCACGGCTGGCTGATCACAGGCGTCCGAGCCTCGACCCTCGCGACAGCTGCAAGGCCCTGCCGGCATTGCCCACTCCCCCCCTCTACCCACACACACACCTCCTCCATCCATACTCTGCACAAAGGGGGCCAGCCTGGATCGGCACAGCCCAGCCCAACACTGCAGCGCCTGACAGGCCGCACTCGCTGCTAACGATGGCAACTGTGTGAGGTATGCATGAAGAGAGGGGGAAGGAGGTGGGGTGGAGTGGAGTGGGCTAGTCATGCTAATGGAGCGAGTGAGCGGGAAACACAGCAGCCCCTACTCTCCCCCTGCAAACTCAGCGAGGGGCTCCCACTTTCTATGAGATTATTTCTCTTTCTTCTCTCTATTTGCTTTGCCCATTTGTTTCATTAGCATCATTTTTTCCTCTTTCTCACATCCTTTATCAAAGGCATTATCCCGATCTGCATATCCTCGAACCATCTCCGCTCCAATGAGAGCACGCCCTGCGTACAATACAGGGACGCCGTGGCCTTTGCACACGGGAAGTTTTTGGGAGGCCGAATTGGGTCAGAGTTCATGGAGGACAGATTGGCATCGAGCACAGCTATGCTTACTGTGCCCGATCAATGACAAACAGCACAAACGAATGACAGGATGATGAAGATGGGAATAAATAGCTGTAACCAGTGATAAAGGATCATTGAATCAGTGTAAGGACAAAACAATGGCCACGAATATGCTGATCTACAACTTTCCACTTATTTCCCAAGCTGCCATTATTTCAAAATGCAAGCCTATCAAATTAGCTTCAGTAATTTAGAAGTCTAAAGAAGCGTGAAGTCATAGTTCATAATGCTAGACCTTAAAGTCAATTGTAGATTTTGAAGAGTTTATCTTTAGAACAAGACAGAAAGCTCCAGAACGACGTCAGTTGGCTGGGTTATGAAAAATATTCATTAAATTATTGATTTAAAATATAAAAATTCAACTTTTTGATACATCTATTATTATTACTATTTTTAAAATAAAGAATCAACAAGTTTCAGGCTGACTAAACTATGAATTAGCCTCATTAATAGGCCAAGTAATAAAAGACATGCAAAATATATACCACGACCCTCCTATACAAAATAATACAAAAATCTGATTATTTAAGCAACTATGATTATATCACAATATACCTAGTGCCCATAGTCACCACTGTCATCAGTGTAGTCGTGCCCATATGGAAAGGTTGAGGTTGTGGTGCAAAGATTTGTAGATGAGGTTGTGGTGCAAAGATTTGCATCCCCCATGGCTTCTAGGTGAAAAATAGAAAAAAATAAACTGTTCTAACACGGGGTGGCATGGTGATGTAGTGGTTAGCACTGTTGCCTCACAGCAAGAAAGTCCTGGGTTCAAGCCCAGTGGCTGACGAGGGCCTTTCTGTGTGAAGTTTGCATGCTCTCCCCATGGGTTTCCTCCAGGTACTCTGGTTTCCCCCACAGTCCAAAGGCATGCAGGTTAGGCTAATTGGTGTCTCTAAATTGACTGTAGGTGTGAATGGTTGTTTGTGTCTATGTGTCGGCCCTGTGATAACCTGGCGACTTGTCCAGGGTGTACCCCGCCTCTCGCCCATAGTCAGCTGGAATAGGCCCCAGCTTGCCTGCGACCCTGTAGAACAGGATAAGCGGCTACAGAAATGGATGGATGGATGGATGCTCTAATACAGTCCAAATATTATATTACATTAATGGCATTTAGCAGATGATCTTATCCAGAGCGACATACTACATACCCAGGGCAGTCTGGGGAACAGTTGGGGGTTAGGTGCCTTGCTCAAGAGCACTTTAGCCATTCCTTCTGGTTCAGGGAATCAAACCAGCAACCTTTTGGTCCCAAAGCTGCTTCTCTAGTCATTAGGCTATGGCTACAGCAATCATTAATAGTCAGTAAATTATGTCATATAAGCACTTAATAGTAAGCTAAATGATTTGAATCCTGATTGACTTGCTATAGTTAATGTATATAATTGTTACTGTACAATTTACTATGTCTAACTACGTAAACAGCCAACACTTGAAGCCTTTTTTTTTTTTTTTTAGCTCAAACAGGTTTGAAATTTTAGTTTAGTATAAGCAGTCAATGAAGAGTTCACGAGAATTGGGAAAACTGCTATAGTGAACTTTCACAGACCTGGAAAAGGGGGTAAAAAGTCACAAAAGATCATGTTTTAGGCAGACCAGTACCAATAGTAAGAACTTAAAGAAAAACACACAAGTGAAAGCAAGACCTGAAAAAAGTTCTCCCAGTGAGAAGGGATTAAAATACCACACATGCATTACATTCTCAAAAACGTCTTCTTGTTTCACTGTTAAAGTCTTTGCATACATTTTTTGGATCATATATTTTAATTGTTCTGAATGAAAGAACAGCTATAAAGTTAATTTGTATTAAACGTCTTGTTTGGTTGCATAATTTCAAAGTGAGAGCAGTGGTTCCCACACATGGGTGAGACTTGGGCAGGATGCCCAGGTATAATAACAACTGGTCAAGTATATTAAGTCCCATTAAAAATAATTTGCATTGTATTTATTAAGCAGTTTCAGGGGGAGAAAAACAGAGCAGCAAGAACAACTAGTATGAGAGAAGAACCTGACTGAGCTGGTAAAATGTTCTCTTTTACTATTAACGCTTAGATGTTAATTAATTTCTGAGTCTGATTGCTAGCCAGTACGTGGGAAATATAAAGAAGCTGACAAAGAGCTGCATTAGTTTTCAGCTTGTGTAAATTCAAAGGTCCAGCTCCAGTCTGTCAGAGGAGCTCCTGATATTCATATGCTCTCGTTGTCTGTAGAATACAATAATGTTGGTTATAAAATACTAACACAGGCTTAATGATATGTTAAACTAAATAGTTGCCAGTGATTTTCCATCACTAATTTGCATTTTCAGAGTGTATACCCTGTCCTTATTCTCATTAAACTAAGATAGTCACAATGTTTTGTTTGGGGTTTTTTCCGCCAAGTAGAAGAATGTGACCCAATGAATAAACATTGGCGAAATTAAATTCATATCAATTTGAAGAAAGATATATAGTGACACATTGAATGCTCTTTCAGTCACCTATGACTATTTACAACTAAAATTTCCCATAGGTATTATGTAATGACTATGTGAATGTGTGTGTATAGTGCCCTGAAACAGACTCCTGTTCTATCTAGGGTGCATTCCCGCCTCGCGCCCAGTGTTCCCGGATCCACCACAACCCTGGCATGGATAAAGCCGTTACTGAAGGTAAGTGAGTGAGTGAGTGTACTGAATTAAATTGTCGTTATTACAGAATTTCTTCCCCCCTCTTCCCCAAACTTCTCTCAGTCTCCTGATAGTCACATTGCCTTTAACCACCTACAAGGCTATAGAATAAATGTCATTCATCACCATGATGAAAAGCAGAGCTTTCAACACAAATGAGGTGGATTGTTGACTTGCACAAGTCAGCAGATGGATATAAAAATCCATAATCATAAAATATCAGCACAAAAAGGGCCTTCATTCAAAGAAGAAGAAGAAGAAGAATCAAAAGTTGGAAACAGTTAAGAATGTGCCAGGAGTTAGATGCATGAGCATACTTGGCTGTAGATAGATCCATCAACAAAATAATGACCTCAAACATACTGTACATTTCTATCAACACAGAAATGGTTGCTGGAACATTGTCATCTCAGTTCAGCTCTCGGGATCTGAACTTGATTGAAAACCTTTCATCTGAATTAAGAGGACAGTTCACATGCACAAACTTTAGAACATAAAAGTATCTTAAGATGTTCTGGGCACCACGGTGGTGTAGTGGTTAGCATTGTTGCCTCACAGCAAGAAGGTTCTGGGTTTGAGCCAAGTGGCCGAAGAGGGTCTTACAGTGTGGAGTCTGCGTGGGTTTTCTCTGGGTGCTCTGGTTTCCCCCACAGTCCAAAGACATGCATTGAGGCTAATTGGCTACTCTAAATTGCCTGCCCATAGGGGTGTGTGTGTGTGTGGTTGTTTCCCAAGACCGGAAATGGGAGGGTCGTGGCAGGAAGGGCAGCTTGTGTAAAACTATACTCCAATTAATATGATGTGTATCAATAGGGTCCACGAAGTTGAACAGGAAGAAGCTCTTTTGATAATTTTCTCCAAGGTGCCAGTAATTGTGGACTGAGAAAATTTGGGGTCTTCCTTGACAAGCACACATATCCTGATATGATCTCTACCTAGATTTGAAGTTCAAACAAGATTTAAAAAAAAAAAAAACTTCAAGTTTCATATTATCCAATGCACCACTACGTCTATAGGTCTCATTCTGGAGTGTCTTGACCCAAGTTCTTCAATAAATGCTGTCTCTTGGATACAGTAGAAGGTCTGGTCATGCTCCAGTGCTTCACGCTCATTGTAAACCTTCATGCAGCATAAAGATGATATACCTTGACCCTTCAGGGTTCCTATGCTTGATCATCAGTCAGTTCAATGCCCCTGAAACCACTATAATGAGCTTAGACTGGCCTTGAACTGTGCAGACATGGACTTAACAAGGAATAATCCTTTTTCTTAACAGAATGGGCTCTAAGGGGTATTCCAACATATCAACAAACACCAGTAACTTCAGACCAGCTAACACATAGGACACCTTGCTAAAATTGGGCACACAATCATTACGCCAGACCACAAAAACAGCTACAAATTGCAGTTCAAATGGCCCATTTACCCACATTGTATTTGCACACTGGCTGTGGAATGGAACTCTAGATAATTGATCTGTTATCACACCTAATCCTTTGTTCCGTTTGAGAAAACACAATGACTGGGATGTTTGTCAAAAAGATATTAACTTTTATAGCAAGGAATCTGCTCCCCCGCCCTACCGTTGGCTGGCACAGATTTACACCCACGACGAAAATTTGGCTCAAAGGTTTCATGCACCTCATGTGACAGCAAGAGCAGTTGAGTGCCTGCTGAATCTGAGCCGATATATGCATTCCACACGCTCTGAGAGCCGGGATCGGCTGGGCAAAGAGAGAGAGAGCAGGTAGCTGCATTTCACCGCTCAAGACTGGGCTCATTGTCCGGTCTCTGTGGGAAACTCGCAATACTTCCTTCAAGGGTGATTACGAGGAAACTTAATATTCCGTATCAGTGACACTTCTCACGTTTGCCACAGGAACACACATCTGCCCCCTCATATCTACCAGTCCCTCACATACAAGCATGCGACTCCCTACCTCCCACCCTTACATTCACACACAGACTCTCACACACACACATACCAAAAAAAAAAAAAAATGATGAGGGTACCTGGTCTTTATCACTTGGTCCCTTGGCCACTTGACCCATTGCAGAGGGCAAGGTGTGAAGCTTTAATCCAATCCCTCAGCATGATCTACATGCACTCTCTGCAGGGATGAAGATAAGCTTATTCTGATCAGGAGATAGATCTGGCCTTGCGAGCAAAAATTCAGCATTATCATGATTACTCCAAGCAAGATAATCAGGTTTTCCATCTTTATCAATTGAGGCAACTTGTAATGCCAGAAAGGTACGACTAAACAACAGCTTCTTCAATGGAAAAAAACAACAACTATAAGACTAAACAGCTGCTTGTTCAATGGAAAATAACAACAACCAAACAAAAGCAAAAGCAGGTCTAGAATTTCAGTTACCCCAAATGATTCTTGCCTTACAATGGATTTGAAAATTTTGGAAACGTTTCTGTGAGACAATTGAAGGAGTGTTTCCAAGTCTTTGGACAACCTTCTTCAATTAAAAAATTGCTTTAGCAGCAAGGTCTTCTGAAACAGAAAGCATGGAAAGACTGCTGCTGAGTTAGAGACTCTTGTGCTGGTTGCTTGTGGGATGGGCCATACTGACATCTAGCGGCAATCTCAATCACGGATCCACCATGCATTCTGGGAGACGAACTCAAAGCAGTGCTGACATAGACTAATGGCTCCTTTTGCTGCTAATGATGGAGCAATGTGGACAGCTGCTGGGCAGCCCATGGAATGCCAGCACTGACCCCAAGCTTTGGTGGACGAAGAAGGGAGATATTCACTTCACCTCCCTAACTCTCTTTCCTTTACTTCAGCTTGAAATTATCCCTCTTTTGCCCATTCAAAGCTCATCACACCAGTTCCTTTCCTTTCTAAAGGCCTGCTTCTTTTGGGGTCTTTCTTTGGCTCACCTGTATGCAAATTGGCCCAGCATTCTGTTTCATTAATCTGGGAGAGGTAGGGCGAGATAGCAGCAGATTGCTTCCGCCACAGCAGAATGTTCACCGCACTTTGGCCACAAGTTAATTTATTACTGGAGGGTTTGGAGGGCCAGGCACACAGGGGATGTTTGTTAAAGATCCTTTCAGTGCATTCACTCGGCCAGAGTACGGCGCTTTGAAACTCCCCTTGCAAAAGAGTGGCCATTCACAGAGAGTGCAGGAAACCTGAGGGAAGAACTAGAGGGACAATTCTGAAGAAAGAGAGAGATTAAGCTGGGGAGGGAATGAATGTGTGTGTGGTGTTTGCAAGAGGGAGAAAGAAAATGAGAAACACAACTTGCCTTGAACTATTAAAACTATTACAGATACACTGAAATATAAAACTTCAAATGAAAAACTTTGCCTTGGAGTAGATTTTGAGATCTTGGAAACCATTTGGATGATCAACTCAATAAAACCTGGATTAAACTATGCATTTCCGACAGTTAGTTGGGATCTCAACTGTGAACATTTTTGAGTTCTTGGAAGGTCCCTAGGTAATGCTTTAGAAAGTCCTGTTGTCTTCATTGAAAAGAAAACTACAGAACACCTTATCAGTATGCACGACTGAAAACACACCTTAGCAGCTGCTGTTAACAAAAGGCCAGGCAATGTGAGAAAGGTGTGGGTTGAGCTGAAGATGAGGAGAGCTGAACTTTCTCCTCAGTATCTCATTATTTACCGCCTTCCTTATCCACTGAACAAAATTGAGCCGGTTGGGACAGGAAGCAGTGTACAGCAAGGTGATGAAGTGGCACCTGGTCGACAGGTGTTTGGGCTGACAGGGGTCACGGGATTAACGGCTCTGCTCACCTGACTTACCTGAGCGAGGAGAAGAGGCAGATCCTAAACAGACAGGTGCATCTGCTCAAGCAATGGTTCAAACACGTCCAAAAAACCCTGGACCTGCAGAGCCGACCTCATAATTACAGTTGGGGAAGCATGTGGATAGGGCTCTGAATTGCAGTGGTGGAGATGCAGGAGAATAGAAGGGGAGTGAGAGAAGCAGATAAAGTTGTCCAGTTTTCAAACCACATCAAAAACAATTGATCTGTAGCCCAACTATATTGTGTGGTTGCAGGTACAACCTTCTTTTCTTCACTGAAGCCTCTGCCAGAGGGTAAGGACGGCCGTCCTTTTTACCACCATGATGCCCTGGTTTTCACTTTCTTTAATTATAGCCTGAAAAATGCAAGCCCATTCTGTCCAAAAATGGGACTTAGGAATTGGGGCCAGGTGCGTGGGCTTCAAAGGGCTGGAGCAGAGAGGGAGGTCAGAGCGGGATGTATCTTTAGTGCTTAAAGAGGCATTTAGCTAAACCGCCCCCAGTGAACACAGCACAGCAGTAAAGGGCCATGCAAGGCCTGTTTCTGGATCAGTTTCTATCCACAGAGCTGAGGGATTGATGCCTTAAAGGTGTTGGAAGGTCATGCTGGCTGACATGTCAAGCTAGCAAGCTAAAAGTCTTGGTTCTGTCACTACAGAGTTGTTAAATAAAAGTTAAAAAAAGTTAAAGCTGCTGAGGATTTTCACCCTATGAGTAGAAAAATACCACTGCAAGCTAGTTGCAAAAGAATATTGCATAACATGGGTTGTGTTTCTATCTTATCTATTGCACAAATTAATCTCATGGCTACCAGTGCCAAGTCAATACACATTCAGAGAGAATTCAAGGCTGTGTCCCAAATGTGCATCAAGAAGAAGAAGGATCCTTTATTTGTCACATGCACACTCAAGCACAGTGAAATTCATCCTCTGCATTTAACCCATCTGAAGGAGTGAACACAAGCATGCACACACATACAAGTGAGCAATGAACACACATACCCAGAGCAGTGGGCAGCTATACTACAGCACCCAAGCAGTTGGGGGTTAGATGCCTTGCTCAAAGGCACTTCAGCCCAAGGCCACCCCATGTTAACCTTTTAAGCATGTCTTTTGAACTGTTGGGGAAAACCCATGCAGACACAGGGAGAACATGCAAACCCCACACAAAGACCCCCACTGGCCACTGGGCTCAAACCCAGAACCTTCTTGCTGTGAGGCAACAGCGCTAACCACTACACCACCGTGCTGCCCTCATAATGACACCAGTGATCTACTGACAAACTATTTAATATTGTATTGTATTCGGTGTGATGCAATCCAAGTGTTTGTGACCGATATCGTTTGCAAACTGTGCATATCAGTGTGACTGCGACAGTTACCGAGTATCAAGAGAAAGAGCAAAACTTCACGTAGGCTCACATCTAACTGCATCAGACATGGCTCCAGGCATCTCTGACACCATGAGCTAGACCATGAACTCTAGCTTGCTATCTAAAATGCAGCACAGAGAAAAGAAGAACTCCTCCGGTCACTACTGATGTGTGTATTTTTTTAATCCAATCTACAGTCTCTTTATATTTGCATTCTCCAATCTGTCAGAAACATTTGGCACAAGTCAGATGGTGTCATTTTCAAAATGGCTATCACACCAAGCAAGAATGCAGCTCCACCACAGACCCAAAAGGCCAGTGTTTTAGATTTTGAATTTGGTGCTTGTTCTGGCAAAGTTCAGTGACACATTTCATTGCTCAAGTTTGCATATTTATATTAGTTGACACATCACGTTGGGATTTTTTCATTTTTGTACAGTAATAAGCCTTTGAGACCATTGGCGATGTTAATACATTTTCAAGACAGGTTAAACCAGATAATGTTTTTCCATTCTTCAAACTGTCCAGTTTATGTGAAACCTCAGCTTCCTTGTCTTGGAAGACAGGAGCAGACCCTAATGTGGCCTGCTGCTTTTGTAGCTCATCCGCCTCAAGGTTTGACATATTGCATGATCTGAGATGCTTTTCTGCTCACCATGGCTGTAAAGAGTGGTTATTTGTCAAATAGGCATTTCTGCTTGCAGAACTACCATTCTCAGGAGATATTTTTGTCTTTTCGCAGTATTAGATGACATTAAAGGCATTTAGCAGACACTCTTATCCAGAGTGACGTACAACAAGAATGCACATATGTATGCACATGCACACAGGGCCTGGGGAGTAGCTGGGGATTAGGAGCCTTGCTCAAGGGCACTTCAGCCATGGATTTTCCTGCCGGTCCAGGGAATCAAACCAGCAACCTTTGGGTCCAAGGCTGCTTCACTAACCTTTAGGCCATGACTGTCCCTACATTGTGTGTAAAATCTAGAGACTGTGGAGACCTGTAAGTGTACAACTCTAAAGAAGAAACCTTTGTGTGTCACATGCACATTTCAAGCACAGTGAGATTCATCCTCAGCATTTAACCTATCTGAAGCAGTGCACACACACACACACACACACACACACACACACACACACACACACACACACACACACACAGAGCAGTGGGCAGCCATGCTACAGCACCCGGGCAGCAGTCAGGGGTTAAGTACCTTGCTCAAGAGCAATTCAGCCGAAGGCCGCCCCACATTAACCCAACTGCATATCTTTGAACTGTGAGGGAAACCAGAGCACCCGGAGGAAACCCACGCTGACACAGGGAGAACATGCAAACTCCACACAGAAAAGCCCCTGCCAGCCGCTGGACTCGAACCCAGAACCTTCTTGCTGTGAGGTGATAGTGCGAACCACCACCGTGCCGCCCACAACAAAAGTTGTGAGCCCTACAACACGTTTGAAGGTACATAATGAATATTTGAAGAATACTACAGTGCATAGTGTGCATCTGAGATATAGGCATGTGTAGGGGAAAGGTTTCTTCAGGAAGAAGGACTTTATAAGGAGAAGCAGCTCAGTGAGATAAGGAGCAGGTGAGGCTCAGGAATGTCATCTCAGCCACCGGTCGGCTAGAATTGTATAACTGTAGCCCAAACACAATAAAGTTGGTTTAAGTAATTCTTATCACCTCTTTCTAATTAATCATTAATAAATCAACATTGTCAAATAGTCATGATTAATACTGTAAGCTGTTAAAACGTGACATGAGGAAAAGATCTGCTATAAATCAGTTCCAGAGAAGAACTTTTATTCTCTGCCAATAAGGAATGCAGTAGGAGGCAAGGCTTTACAGCCTGCAAATTCCACAGGTGAACACCTCTGCAGAGGTAGTGATTGGAAACACCTCAGTCATCAAAGAAGTTCTTTACACAGACAAGATAAGCACAGACAAGCTAACCACCATCCAAATAGCTAACATAGTATAGGGCCTAACATCACTTTCTAATCTGTCATCACCAGCAAACAGTACATTCCAGTTTGCAAAAGTCTTGAGTGACATAGAACCTGCGGACAGGCATGCCGATAAACTTGGATGGCCCAGTAAATGACTGATCATGATCTAACATGATCACAGAATGGATCACAGGCATACACAGAGCTGTGAACTGAATCATGAGTTTGCTGTTTTTAATCATTTTTCTGGTTTGGACAGCAAAAAAAGCTTCAAGTTCAAATTCAAGTTTACATTTTCACCTAGCATAACCACATCATTTATGGAATATACAGCACCAGTCAAAAGTTTGGACACATTCATAGGGGTTTTTTTTCTGCATTTTGACTATTTTCTTCATTGTAGAACAATACTAAAGGTTTCAAAACTATGACACAAGATACAGAACATATATGGAATTACGTGATATAAAAAAATACATATGGTGGTCCTTGAAAGTTTGTGAAACCTTTAGAATTTTCTATATTTCTGCATAAAACATCAGATTTTCACACAAGTCCTAAAAGTAAAGAGAACCCAGTTAAACAAATCAGACAAAAATATTATACTTGGTCATTTATTTATTGAGGAAAATGATCCAATATTACATATCTGTGAGTGGCAAAAGT
>JANZLB010000007.1:12749212-12763838 GCA_026167865.1 Notarius quadriscutis
ACTTCAGCCCAAGGCCACCCCATGTTAACCTAACCGCATGTCTTTGAACTGTGGGGGAAACTGGAGCACCCGGAGAAAACCCACACAGACACGGGGAGAACATGCAAACTCCACATAGAAAGGCCCCTGTTGGCCACTGGGCTTGAACCCAAAACTTTCTTCTTGTGAGGGGACAGTGCTAACCACTACACGAATGTATTGTTATTATTATTATTATTATTAGTAGTAGTAGTAGTAGTGCTTTTGTTGTTTTTATTGCTGTTGATGTCATTCTTGATGTTGTTGTGCTCATGGTTATTGGAATTATTTAAAAAAAAAAATCAGACTGCATTTCATATTCAGTTCATTTATTTATTATTGTTTACATGTCCAGCATGGATCATTAGACACTCAACAGATGTGATCAACAAACAACACAAATGTATAAAATCTTCAGTTTCTACATCAGAAAACAAAATAAAAACACAAAACCGGAATGTTATTAACAAAGTAAAAAAAAAAATAAAAAAAAAAGTCCTACAATATTTACAATTTCAAAAACAACCAATTAAGTTCAAATAAGATAGTCAGGAAACCAATCAATTTAACCGAAACCACAAAAATAGTATCATACATTTAATCATTATTAATAAACATGAGGTTTTTTTAAAAATAATTGCAGCACTATATAAGTTGCACAACATTGTCATGACATTGCTTTAGCAACATGAGTGAGCCTTTTATTTCTTTACCTGATTTGATTAATTATTCAGTCTGTGCATGGATTTGCTTTGTTAAAAGACATGGCTCATGGGGTCAAGTGAGATGCTTTGTGATACAGTGATACAGGAACAGACATACTGTCAACATGTAGGTTAAAGACTACAGTGAAATTATTCTCAGTCCAGACACAGATGGCCTAATACTGACAAAAATCCTGACACTTTCAAGGCTACAGATACCAAAATATGACAGTTTTCCGGCACTATGATGTCCTTTGTTCATACTATTTAGCAACTACAGTATGGGATTAAAGAAATGAGCAGGGCAGATGATTAACAGAGATGAAACTCTTGTTTCATGCATAACTCAGAAGCTAGAAAGTGAGAAAGATCACAGACAGTGAATTCTGTCTGCTATTTTGTGTGGATGCGTCTTGCACAAACACAATACTGAAAAAAAAAATCTGCAAATGCTGAAAAAAACAGCAATGCACAACTTTTAAAAAAAATCACGGCGCTGCAACTTCAGGAAATATTTTACTAAAACTCACAATGGCTTTAAGATTGCTATGCAAGAGCGAGCAATTGTGGGAGGGTGCTTCCTGGATTTGGCGTAAAGCCCAGACTTTCTTCCTGTTGGCTAGAAAAAGTACTATGCAGGACAATAATGCCTGAAGTAAGAGGGTCCATTGTTATTTGAGCAGAAATACAGGAGTAGGCATGAGTGTGAGAATGAAACTTGGATACTAACATTCTCATGACACAGATTTTTGTGCAGCGTTGATTATTTATTAGCTGTTCTCCAGCATAATCACTCCTGTTTCATCTCTACTTTGTAAATGGTTACGAATTCAGATCATGCTTAATGTAAATACTCTTACAACTAGCTCCAGCTTCAGGAAAGATCTGTGATTAAAAGTTAAGATCTAAAGCCAGTCTTTTGTTTGTGAACAGTTCACACGAACAGTGTGTTTACTGGACAAGTTCACTTTAAACGGCCTTGACAGAGCATTTGGTTTCGATTGCCTAAGCAAATACAAAGATAACATTAATCAGCCAGAACACCAAAACAGCCAGAAGGTCTCTCAGAACAAGGCCACAAAGGTGCGAAGCAGCAAGTAAGCATCTGTTCAGATGGGAACACATCAGGCTAGCATGGGCTGAGCACGAAGTCTCGAATTCTGGATCCCCTTCAGGCCTGTTTGTGTATTCTTCATTGATCTATGGAGGAGGGGAAAGAGAGGAGAGGAGAGAAGGAACAGCTTTTATCTCTGATTAACTCTCCTCTTCGAATGGAAGGGGGAAGGGTGCTGCCTGGCAAGGGAACTGAATGGCCTCCATCGGTGATGGCATGCAAGTCATGAATGTCCTCCGTCTCCCTTAGTCTCTCCATAATATTTATGAAAGTGGTCTTGAGTCAACCTTGCCCGACAAGGCAATATTTATAGTACCACTCACTTTACTTTCCTTCTCTCATCTACGCCATCCTCTGTGCCTTTGTGAACACGGAAACTTTCTCCCCTGGCACAGAGATGCTTTTTTTTCTTGAAAAATGTGCAATGCTGAATTGATGTTTTGAGGTCACGCTAAGAAAAGTTTTCCACTTAAAACAATGACAAGCTGCTCAATCATCAATCAAAATCAAGTTCGAGTTCGAATCTCAAGGAGCGTGAGCAACATGTCAAATCCAGCTCGTAGCTGCTGAACGGACAGAGAACGAATGCCAGCAGCAGATCCTGTTTCCCATTCAAAAATAACCAGTGACAGAGTGGATGCCACGACCATGTGCCAGCCTGCTCCCATATGAGGCTCCGCTCTATACTATTCCTCATTGTCCTCAGGAGGGTATTCTAACACCTCAGGTTCCTCTCCACCACCCTTGAAATGTGTATAAAGCAAAGTTGTCTGTGGATCAACACACTGTAAGTGTCCTCCACTGGCAGATAAGGTTTCCACAGCTGAACCACCTCGCTTTGAACTTTCACGCATCTCCCTCTCTATATCGCTCTTCTTCTCTGTTGCTTACTCGTGCTCTCTACATGCCTCAGCAGATCAGAGTAGGATTTCTTAGGTGCACAAGGCCTCATGTTACCCATAGGTTAGCAATGTTTTTGCCCACCTGCTGTTTTTAAAATGAGAGGATTATCTAACAGCCTCGAACAGGGCAGGAAAAGAGGCGCGGCAAGTCCTTTCATTACAAGAAACGCAAATTCCTTTTATTTATTTTTCAATTGGTCCTCTCAAGTGGTGTATAGTGTTCTAGTGGTATGTTTTCATAAGCCTTTTTTGTGTATGCGTTTGATTACATTGTTTAAAGCAAGCCTACACTTGGATAATGGTTCCTACATCAACAACAAGAAAAAAAAAAAAAAACCTCTTTCAGCATCCAGTACCTCAAACGTTCCCTCCCATTCCCCTGCAGTGTGGTTTCACAGTACGCTGCCTTTTTTGTCCGTAAGGAAAAGCACCACATTAGCTACACTCCTCTGACAATAAAAGATTACGGTCAAACAGTATCATAGGATCATAGAGAGAAAGCAACACGCAAGGGAGATCAAGGGGCTCCTCCTATAGGGGTAAAACTACAGGAAGGCTTTTGGCTGGCAAGACCAAGGCACCGTTGTTAAAACAATAGCATGAGTGCTTCGACTAAGGCAATAAAACGCATGGGATTTTCTTCATCACTGGCAAGCATGCCTCAAGTAGAGCTCTAAATGGCCAGTCGTGTTGAAAACAGATTGTTTTCTACAACACGTCTTTCCTGTTTGGCTTCTCCAGTCAGTAACAGACGACAGCTGAATCCTGAGTAAAGGGAGCAATTATTAAGATCTCAGACATTGACTCCTTTTCTTCCCTTTTTTTTTTTTAACTGCGGATGCTTTAGATTTCTCTTGTATTTTTCTCATCCAGAGAATGCTTCCTAAGCCATATGGCAGTTTATCATAGCACATTTAAAAAGTTTCCTTGTTAAGAGATAAAAAGAAATGTGAATGAAAAGAGGGAAGGAAAAACAGAACCATGAAGAAAGGAAAAAAAAAACAATAACAAATGTGCAAACTCTCATATAAATAGACTACAGTCAATGCATTAGGACAGCACCATGGGATAACAGAGAATAAGGTGTGTGTGTGTGTGTGTGTGTGTGTGTGTGTGTGTGTGTGTGTGTGTGCAATGTAAATATATTAGGAAGATGAGAAACAAGATGGACAAAAGGGAAGAGAGGTCAAGGGTTCAGAGGTCAGAGTTGAAACCTAGGAGTCCAAGTTAAACCCAGTCCTGCAGGGATCGCTTGCAGTGCACAAAGTACTTGGGTGCCCCTTTCCTCTGCAGCGTGTTGATGATTGCGTAAATCAGCACCAAGATGCACAGCACAAGGATCAGCGGCACAGTCACCATGATAATGTTCATGGTGCGCTCCGTTTCGTCTATCTTCAGTACCACGTCCACATCGTTCGTCTCCTCTTCCTTTGCCTCCTTGGTGTCAACATCATTGGTGCGATCTTGCTCTTTGTCCTTGTCTTTTCCTTTCTCCTTGTCCTTATCCTTGTCTCGGCCCGCATCCGGGTTGAAGGGTGGTCTGTCAGGCCACTTCCGTCCTGGGTCCACGTCTGTGTCTTGGTCAGGATCTAGGTCCACGTTGCAACCCATGAAGTCTCTGAGAATGGATTTGGGGTATCCAGGCTCACTCTTCAGCCGGTGGTTATCGAATTTCCAGTACTTGGTGCCTTTGTAGAAGTATGTGTATGCTGCAGGGGGAAAACAGGATGTTAAACAAAGGCATACAGAAAGGAAATGGGAGTTCATCCCATCTCTGCTTGGTATCATTTGCCAAAATGGAGGGGAAAAATCAAATGCAATGAATGTAAACTTAGTAGTAGTGATAGTGATCATTTAACTGATTATACATGCATAAGACATTCTCCTAATTGTTATAATCGGGGAGAGACCATGCAGAACAAAGGCAGAGAATCTTCTTTTTCAACATGATGTCATTCTTTCCCTCACTCTCAACTAAATTTCCTGATCCCAATTCTCCCCACCTTTTCCCCTCTTCAATAGTTTGAGTTTCTGGCAGTTTCCTGCTCCCTGCCCCCCACTCACCTCCATCATCGCTGAGGAAAGCTCCCTTGGGAGATACGGGTACTGACGTATCCCAAACACTGATTGGTTTCGGGTAGTCTCGGTCTACTGCACGCAAATGCTCATTAAAACGCCAGTACCTACAGGGAAGGAATTAGACAATACACCAACTATTTACTGGGAACATACAGCTTCCTGGAGTCATTTGAGAGACACTTTAAATGTTATTAATACAGTAATACAAATATATAACAAACATGGAATATACTAAGTATTGGTATTAGTCTTTGAAAGCTGACCACAGACAGGACCTCTGACTTACCTGTCTCCCTTAAAGAAGTAGGTGTAGCCTGTTGGTTCCCACCAAATGGCTGTCTCTATCTTGTCGTAAGGAATGTCCCGACCATAATCTACCAGCTCCTGAGGGTAGCCTGGCTCCAGGTTGGCCTCCCGAAAAATCCAGAACCGATTCTCTGCACAGATCAGGGAGGAGAAGAACAACAACAAAATGTGGTGAGATTGGAAATACGTAAATAGGCAAGAGTTCAGAACACAAGGAATTTCCCTCTGTCTAACTAAAGCAATCACAGAAACTTGCAAAAATTCCCATCTTGCATTACTGTATTGGTTTTGCTGCTTGATTGCAAAATATAAATAACCACCACAGATGACAACATAGAGAAAGCCACACCAACAGTTTGGGTTTGGCTGAAATCTGGCATCCTTCTGGTCTGCCTGATGACAGAACACTGCATGACATTGGAACTGATACTACAATCAAGCTGTAGCATTTTTTTATTATTATTTTACAGTATGGCAGACATGGTGGCACCATTCACATGGTCACAGTTTGATTCCACATTCTCATTCTGAAAAAGTGCAAACTCTGCAGTCAGCATCTGGAGGAACCACTGGCTGATGCAACAGCCGCGCCTCAAATATAACAGTTCTTGCCGTCCAAGTTTTTTGGTCCCCTGGTTTCTTTCCGATGGCAGGCATCCAAACTTAAGAAGACCTTGCCAATGACATCACTTGGCCTACAGATGTTTTCCAAATTTCTCTTCAGAAAAAAATTCACACTCACTCTAGTTCCATCTCTCTCTCCAACACCCCCCCCCCCCCCATTTATCATTGGAATTGATCAGAACTTTATCTCAACAAAAGCAGTGGATAGGACAAGCAGAGATGGAACCACCACCACCACCCCAAAACAAGCAAACAAAAAAAACCAAACAAACAAACAAAAAAAACCCGAGGCTATACTGTATATTACTATACAGGAAGTTGCTCTTAAGATTTCTTGTTTACGAGTGGAGGACTGCAGGAAAGTCAGTTAAGGAAAAACTCAGTACTGCCAAAACCGTTTTTCAATTTCAGCTTAATGAAGTAATAAAATAAGCACCCAATGCAAATGTAAGTTAAAAATTTCACTGTTTGTACCAGTGCTTTGCTGCCCAGGCAACTGTTAAGGGCACTGAGAAGTAAAGAAAAAAAAAAAGCAATAACTAAACCACTCTTATAAGGATTTTAGTACCAATCTATGTTACTCTGACTCTGCAATAAAATTCTGACTGTGTCCTGAATAGGGGCATCATTTTTTTTAAGGATCTCATGTCCTTTTGCTCACTATACCTGTAAAATTCATCAGACTAAAATGAATAGTTACTAAAGGAAATTACACATCAGACCCTTCTTTTATGACAAAAATCAATTATCATGAAAAAGTTCTCCAGTGAGCATGGCTAACTGATGTAGATTGAGAACTTGGCAAGCTTTTTACAACATGTACTAAAATGCATCTATGATAATACACTGGTATTCTCATAGAGTGAAGACAGATGGGCAAAAATGTACCTTTGAAAAAGACAAATCTGCCATCGTGTCTCTCATATGCTGCATCAATGTCTCCAGGAAGGCCTCTCCAAAAGTGCCCAATGGGCATGGGGTAGTTATCCAGAACTCGGTTTCTTCGGACCCTCCAAAACCAGCGACCCTCAAGGAGCAAAAACATAACACATTTAGACAGATAATATTTATTAATACAATTTATACAATTAAGGTTCCTTGGTGTTTGCAGATCTTTAGCAGCTGTCTGTTTGAACAGCAGTGGGCAGCATGGTGGTGTAGTGGTTAGCACTGTCACCTCACAGCGAGAAGGTTCTGGGTTCGAGGCCTTTCCGTGTGGAGTTTGCATGTTCTGTCTGTGTGGTTTTCCTCCGGGTGCTCCGGTTTCCCCCACAGTTCAAAGACATGCAGTTAGATTAACATGGGGCGGCCTTGGGCTGAAGTGCCCTTGAGCAAGGCACCTAACCCCCAACTACTCCCCAGGTGCTGTAGCATAGCTGCCCACTGCTCTGGGTTTGTGTGTGTGCTCACTGCTTCAGATGGGTTAAACGTATAGGAGGAATTTCACTGTGCTTGAGTGTGCATGTGACAAATAAAGCCTTCTTTTTCTAAAATGGGAATTGGTTTAATTAATTTAAAATACGTCCAGAATGAGTGTTGACATTGGCTGCCTGGTAACCGCCTGACTGCCTGCCAAAACTCATTGTCTCTCTCATTTGGACTCGGTCTTGACTTGGGCACGAACCTCTTTGGACTCAGTCTTAACTAATCCTGGTCTTGGACTTGTCTTGGACTCGACAAAGGTGGTCTTGACTGCAGCTCTGTCTTGAACACTTGCTTGCTTAGTAATAAGTAAATAAATGGAAAAAAGAATATGGTACCAAATGGAAAAAAAGAATAAGCACTAAAATGAAGTAAAAAGGAGCAAACAAAACGTCTAAGGTGATGTAGATTTTCTGCCACGTTCACATTCTCACCAGTACATTGCCGTTTACTGCCTGTGAGAGACTATCCTGCTTCCATTGCTGTGTCAGGTTTATTGACGACCCCCCTTTTTCTAACAGCAGCCTGCATTTCATGTGAGCGTTTAATTAATGGAAAAGACAGTAATGACTTTCCTGGGGATGAGCGGATGGAGAGAGAGAGGTGATGGATGACGCATTGAATTGATTACAAAGAAATCAGAGAGAGAGAGAGAGAGATTTCTCCATCTTGCTGAGGGAGATGCCATTCGACCGTGTATGTGTGACTCTTTTACATTCTGCATGGGATTTTCATTGTGTCTTTGTTTTATGCACATTTCTTACAGAACATTTTCAACTTCTTGGGTTTTAAAAAAAGGTCGTTATTAGGTTATTGGTGCAGGCACTGTCATTATCAGTGTCGCTCACTTGATAAAATTTATATTAAAAAAAACCCACCAAAATGTACACTAACAAATTAGAAGCTGCTCAAGAATGTGGACTTTCATAGGATATAGTGTATGCCAATTTTATCTCTATATGTCTGCTGTGGAAATGAAAATAATTTATGGCATTATCGATGATAATATGCAGACGTGCTTGGTTATTATCCATCCATGCTTTGCAATTACAGATATATTTTCATTTCCTTAACACAGTGATGGTATGTTGCTTTTTGGATGCTATAATCCCAATGTCATAAAATAAAACACCTTCACACATGCCCTTGACCGGTATTGATTCCAAATAACACTTCAGCCAACTTGCTTGTACACAAGAGTGTTGTTTAAAACATTATGAAAAATAACTACTAAATGCATTGTAGGGATTTTGATATTTTTGTCACAAATTAAATCACAAATTGCACACATCAGCAAACTCTAATCCTGAGTAACCCTTTTTGTATGTGATAATTTTTAGATATGGTGCCTCAAAGACATCCCAGTGATACATCCATTAAGCTCCCCCGCCCTTTACGTTTGTGTTAAAGAGACAGTGTGTAGCAGCTACAGCATCAAATACTATGTCCACTGCAGCGGGATTGAGTATCTCTGACCAAGCAAGTGGAAGAAATGTCAGAAATAAACCTTCAAATACCGCAGAGCTGCAGACAAAGATAAGCCTGTCATCTGTCGCCTCTCTGTGGACAATTTATGATGGGTGTGTGAGCAGAGAGCTAGCTGTTGATGACTAGCTATAAAGATTCAGCGGACGGCGGGTGACGGATCTAAGCAGAGGCTGGGAAACAAAGGAGGCAGGCAAAAAGGGAGGAGTAAATGAAAGAAAGGGAGCGGATAGTAGATAAAGCTGCAGCCAGGACCATGAGCTGCACCCTTGTGACCGCATCTTATGATTCGCTGCCAGCTCAGCTGAGTCCCCATCGTGTAAAAGATCAACATTTTACTCGAAGGCTTTCATCTCCACACGGTTTGGGAGCCCGCACCTCATCATCTGTGCCTCGTCGTCCTTCAGCTCTGCCGGGATATCCACTTTCTTCCTTCCAGGAGCCAAACAACCTCAACGATCAACTTCATCATCAGGGTCTCTCCCTATCATTAGGTTCCAAAGCCTCACTGGCGCCCCCTGTACCTCAAGCGAATCTTCCCCCACCATGCTGCCAAGTGGTGGGCATTGTGCCATTGCTACGCCTGGCACTACTCATCTTCAGCTGCCTCTTCTGGGCAGCCGGATTGGCAATCTTCACCCTAGGAGTCTGGGCACAAGCATCCCTGGCTGACTACATGCTGCTTTCATCTAACCACTACCCCAACGCTCCAATGATACTCCTCGGTACAGGGGCTGCCATCACCTCCTGGGGTTTCCTGGGTTGCCTGGGTGTGGCAGCCAATTTGCCCTTCCTTCTACGCACCTTTGGCTTCTTCCAGCTGGCTGTACTGATGGGGGGATTGGCCGCTGGACTTTCAGGACTCTTCTACAGGGAAGACATCGCTGGAGGTTTCCGCAGTGGGCTACAGAGGGCAGTGGAGGGCTACGGAGAAGACGAAGGACGTGCTGATGCTCTGGACAGCCTTCAGAGGGCGCTGAAGTGCTGCGGGGCAGATGGCTGGCATGACTGGCTCCTGTCTGACTGGGCTGTACAGGATGCGGTTTCACTGACAAGTAGCTCAGACAATGACACTTATTATGTTTCAGTACCGGACAGTTGTTGCATACGGCGCAAAGGCTGTCATAACAGGCCATTGCCAGAAGGAGGAACTGGTAGCATTGAAGGTGTGGGGATTCACCCACATGGTTGCTTCAAGAAAGTCTTTAGTTTTGTCAATGCGAACGTCTTTCACATTGCTGCTGCTGTCCTAGCTCTTGCTTTTACCCAGGTGGCAGGTATCATTCTCGCATGCCTTCTCGCCAACCGCCTACCTCCTCGGCCTCATAGGCGTGGTCACTAAAGAATTGCAGGTCAGTATCAGCCGTTCTAGGAAAAGCCTTGTTTAGATGGACCTGTATTTAGATACATTTTAATCTTAGAGCAAAAGGCGTTTTTCAGTAAAGAATTATCATTAATAGCATGGTTCACTATGGTTCTACCCAGGGCTGTCCATGGCTTGTCCTTTCCCATCACCTCACCTGGGAAGGTAGTTTCTAGTTTCTCTGTAGGCTCTCGAGTGGTGATGATGATGATAAACAAAATCTTTTTTTGAAATGAAGCCAAAATCCCAAATGTCTTTGTATACTATACATGAGGTTATTCAGTAGTGTGTCCAGCTCCACTGTTATACCTGATATAGGAAGCCATTTGGGATTTGTCACCAAGGTTTACTCACAAAAACAATTTGTCAAAGTTTAACCAATTGTTGTTATACATTATTTTTTAGCTCTACTCTTATGTCCCGGGCAAAACGGGTAACGAATTTCACCATGAGTACTGAAGGACGGAACAGCTTGCGTGGCAGTGGAAATTGCAACAGCATGGAGTAATTGTGGGTAATTTGGCGAGCTCAGCCGTGCTGCACCATCTGGTAAAAAGTCACTGTAACATTCTAACTTAAAAGATTAAATGATGTCCACTAAAACTGGTGCAAAAATACAAAGGTGCTTTCAGCATCTGCACAACTAATGGGTTGTGAAACATTCTCAGAAACCTGAGTAAGATTTTTATGATACAAAATATTTTAAATGTTGAGAAAAACTATGACGTAGCTTACAAAATCAATGTGTCTGATTTACAAGTTAAACCATACTATTTTGCGGATTTTTGTGTGATTTTATTTTGTGCATATTATGAATATGAATTCCTCTCAGTTGTCTTTGTGGAGTAATGTCAGGAGACAACACATACTATATATACTGTAAAAGCTGTTTGTTGTGTAATATCTGTAAAAAAATATAATTATGTGACTATTCCTAGAAAGTTAGAAAGAAAGAAAAAAGAAATGGGCTATAGAAAACTGTAGATTTTAGAATATTAGATGATTTGTATGTATACTTACTCATTGTTGAGCGATTGCCAAGACGATATATTCTGCTTTGATGTGTAGTTTTAATTTTAAAACGAACAGCTAGATATGTGAATCCCTTTGCTGTTTATATTATAGAAACTTCAGCCCTAGTCTAACTCACACTAATGACACTATGATTCTTCTGAGCTGTGTATGAGTGCATTCTTTTGTGGTGAGCTACATCTTCAGGAACAGATTTGACCACTTACAGATGCTATTCAACATCTCCAGACAATCTGCAAAGTATAATAATTTAAAAAAAATTCTCTCCTTATAAATTTTCTCCGAATACAATGACACAGCTCCATCTGATCCAACTATTTCTCTAATGGTCACGAACCAAGCACAGACTTTACACAGAAATAATATCCTGTCCGATTTCATTTCCTAAGCATTTGTTCTGATTGACTCCATAAAGGATAAGATCTGCTACTGTTTAAGATATTTTACAGCCAGTTAAAATTCTTGGAGACTATTTCAGGATTATTTCATATATTGTATATTATATATTGTAGGGCAAATTGTAAGGAATGCTATGATGTGTTTGGCCAACTATAATGAAGAAGCTGCTTTTGCTTTTAGCATTTTTGTTAACCATAAATTAGTGGTCGTGTAAGCTTCAAAATAAAAATTATAACCAAAAAATGCTGTGTTTTCTATCAATCATTTGTATAGAAGTGTATCGATATATTTATTATATATAAGAAATGACATCCTGCATGGCTTAATATGCTCACTTTATGTAGGCATATCAGGTGAAAACTGAAATTCAATCCAAATTGCTTGAAACTGCTCTCATTGAGTTCAGAATTGAATGCAGAACAACATAGTTTTTACAGAATTAAAATATGTTTATCTGTTCTTGAGAAAGAACAAGTCGAAGACTGAAAAAAAAAACCGGATTAATTTTTAGAAATTTTTTAAAGGAACATCTGACTGTTACAAAGCACTTACGCTGAAGACTCCTTCCATAACGTGTAAATAAAATCTTCTTTCAGAAAGCTTCAGTGATGTTCCTTTGTTGAACAGCAAGACATTTTAAATCTGTGTGCAGTATTATTAGTCGGAGTATGTGGATCATTAACCATACAAGTCCCTGTGTAAGTTACTATAGACGTGATAATGTAATAAATGAGCGTATTGCAAGCCTATAATTTGCCTTGCAGCCAATACTACTATCAGTGCTGCTTTTATATAAAATTAATCCTTTCCTTTCTTATCATGTGGAAGGATGGTGTTCATCCTTCCAGTATATTTCCAGACAATTATGCTAAGGCACATTAAAGCAGTCGTTGGCTCATGGTGGCCCGACACCTTGCAAAGACACTATGTTGTCCCCCCATTTCTACAAAACAGCCTGTTGGGTCCCCCCCATTTCTCACCCAAGTGTATATCCATCCATCCATTATCTGTAGCCATTTATCCTGTACAGGTTCGCAGGCAAGCTGGAGCCTATCCCAGCTGACTATGGGTAAGAGGCACGGTACACCCTGGACAAGTTGCCAGGTCATCACAGGGCTGACACATAGACACACAAACAACCCCATATGTGTGTACAAATTTAACTCAAAAACATTTCATTTTACCAATACATTTCTTTAGGCAAGTCAATTAGGGCATCTATTTTTTTCATATCAGGGTCATTTCGAAATGATCAGTATATCAGAATTTCAGGGGGTGAAGATTTTATATACGTACACACAGTTGATTTTCTCCTTAAACAGTCTGGAAGATTCCATAAATGTATGTAATGACTTTTAGAAGCTTCTGATTGGCCAGTTTTCATCATTAGGAGTGTACATGTGGTTATATTTAAGGCCATTGCCTTTTTGCGCTTGATACCATGGGAAAATCTAAGCAACTCATCCAAGACCTTAGAAAAAAAAATTGTGGCTCTCTACAAGTCCGATTCCTTCTTACAAACCCAATTCCAAAAAAAGCTGTGTAAACTGTAAATAAAAACAGAATGCAAAAATTTGCAAATCATGGAACCCCTATATTTCATTGAAAATAGTACAAAGACAACATATCAAATGTTGAAACTGAGAAATGTTATTGTTTTTTGAAAATATACGCTCTCGCTGATTTCACTGGGCTTTCACTGATTTCTTTGCACTGTTCTTTTTCTGTGGATTAATGATTGTTCAACATACATATTTTAATATA
The DNA here is from genome assembly GCA_026167865.1 of Notarius quadriscutis. Taxonomy (NCBI): domain Eukaryota; kingdom Metazoa; phylum Chordata; class Actinopteri; order Siluriformes; family Ariidae; genus Notarius; species Notarius quadriscutis. Next base: position 12,762,425 of record JANZLB010000007.1, read on the forward strand.
AAAAGACAAGAATTTGGTGCACAAGTTTTAATTTATTTTGGATTTTCTGAAGTCAACACAGAGTCAAAATTATACATGCAGGGTCAAAAACTTACATACACATCATATTATTATTATTATTATTATTATTATTATTATTATTATTATTATTATTATTATTATTATTAAAAAGATTATTACAAATATATTTTAACTTGTCATTCCAAGGCCTCTTAGCTTCCTGTCAGTGATCATGATTGTCTACAGCTGGTAGCTTCTCTGTGCCAACATAAAAAGAATTTGCTTGACAGCACTTTTTGGATTGACCAACACAGTACAATGCGAACATCCAAGGAGCTCAGTGCAGATCTGTGAAAGACAATCATATATTTACACATTCAGGAATGTCTCTTGGAGTCATTTCTAAATAACTGAAGATTCAAAGATCATCAGTTCAAACAATTGTATGTCAGTACAAGTTATTGGGAGGTATAGCCACTTTGCCAAGCCACTTTGCTGGAATAAGGCCCAAAGTGTCACCCTCAGAGAGGAAATTGTTTTGGATGGTCAGGAACAACCCAGGAACCACCAAGGCTCAGGCTTGCAATGAACTGGAAGCTGCTGGAACACTGTCTACAGTCAAGCATGCTGTAGAACTAATTTCCAAACATTACAAGCTACCACAAGCATCTGTATAAACAGTTGTACCCGAATATAAAAATCTTGGTACCACACAGACACTGCGAAAAATTAACTACAAGGGATGAATGAACTTTGGTCCAAAAGATTGAACTGAATCTCAAGACAACAACAAAGGAACTGGTGAAGAAGTTGGATGCATCAGATATCAAAGCATGTACATCCACCTCCATCTGCTGGCCTGAAAGGCTGTTGTTTTCAGGTGAAGCATGGGGTTGGTAGCATCATATTGTGGGGGTGTTTTCCTGGAAAAGGGACTGAGTACACTTCAGAAAATTGGTGGTATGAGGAAAGGGGATAATGTACGAGGATTATGTATGAGGGGTTACAGTATGTAAAGTATACCTAGGTGTATGTAAACCTTTGACCTCAACTGTACATAAAAATAATTTTATATCACAGAAAAATAATCTTAGCTATAGGGATCAGGTTTATATAGGACTGTCATAAATGGTTGCTGTAGTGAATTCTGCACAATTAATTCATAATTATTACTACTAATAATTTAAATTAATATTTTATACCTTTAAATGTTTAATGTGACGGCATGGTGGCGTAGTGGTTAGTGCTGTCACCTCACAGCAAGAAGTTCCGGGTTTGAGCCCCGTGGCCGGTGAGGGCCTTTCTGTGAGGAGTTTGCATGTTCTCCCCGTGTCCGTATGGGTTTCCTCCGGGTGCTCCGGTTTCCCCCACAGTCCAAAGACATGCAGGTTAGGTTAACTGGTGACTCTAAATT
>JANZLB010000007.1:12763938-12774421 GCA_026167865.1 Notarius quadriscutis
AAGAATTTCATTACCCAATAATAAACCACTGTGTCTGTTATTGTGTATATGACAAATAAACATCTTGAATCTTGAATGGTGGAACTCTCTTCTCTACATGCCCCTATGGATGAGCCCCCACTACTAAACACTGTTCGTATCTCCAAAGCTGATACAAGGTCGGTTTGTAAATTGTGTATACCAAGTAACAGCTAGCTGTTCTCCAAATGCTGAGAGAATACCACATGGAATTTCCTTGTTGAAAAATATTACAGCCAACAAACTCCAAATCTGAGCAAGAAGTCCTTGAAAAACAGCAGCTCAAGATTATGCAATTGCTGAATGAATAAACTGAATGATTAAACTCTACAGCTAAACTCAAATGCTGCACACCTGTTCAACACATCGATCTAAAAATAACAGGCTACACACTCATAACCCACACCAATGAGCAAGCTTATTCTCCTGTTTCTTGGGTTCAAAGCCAAGATGTTGAGATTGTGCCACATCAGATCCAAATTGAAGTTAGAGCCAAGAGTTCAGCTATTTAACCCCTCTGCTCCAGCACTGTCCTTCCACGAGCCCATACAACACCTCTTTCTTTACACACACAGCTAAGACACATTTCACCCATAAAAAAGAATAGCATAACTCCCTTCCAAGGCTTGCAGAAAGCACAAATCTGTGTTTTATTAAGTGTAACAGTAAATGACCTAGCCTCCTTGCACTGCATATCTTTTGCAAGTCTACACTGAGCTTTTCATATATAACACAGCTTGTCAAACTCATCTAAATCCAGAACAAGAAACTATCACTAAATCATAATGCACTGCAAAATGAGCTTTCAGAAACTGGCTGGAATATTGTGTGCTAAATTACGTTTGGGTTTGGCTCACCACATGTTGGATAACAGCTTTCATTTGCCTTATTGGCATTATAAAATGTTAATTATTCATGTAACGGAGAAAACTTGTTAGCAGCTAAGACCACAGGAAATCGTCCAAACCTTTACAAGGGGATTTTCCTCACGTTTCTTTACATGATACAAAACTAGGATGAGATGGAGGAGTTCTGGAACTGAGACTCATATATCAGACTTTAACTACTTGATGTCAAGAGCAAAAAACAGGACTATCCAACTGAGCAAAAGTCATATTCAGTTTCAAAACTGCAGAATCATACTGAGTTTAGTGTAATTGTGAAAGAATTACGTTAAAATGCTTGTAATCAACAACTGCAGTATTACAACTATCTTCTCATACTGCGCTAAAATAGTAAAAAGGACAAAAAAGTAGAGTGCACTCAATAAACAACAAGTGAAGATCATATGACCTAATCCTTGTCATTTCAATTATAATGGAAGGGCATGAGGGAGACACCCTGACCAAACAAGAAAGCAGCTTCTTTTATAAAGGGGAAATCACATGATGGAATGATCTGACCCAAGAACATCTAAAACAGCAGATGAATCCTCAGCTAAAGCCCCAGAGCAGCTTAGTTACAGTGAGGCGTTCAGCTCAAGGCCACAACTTGCCCCTGTATCCTGTGGATCTCCTGATGAACTCCAGAATCTAATGATACAAACCTACCCTTTTATGGCCCATAACTGAGCCCAGGACTGGGGTTTTATAGGCCACAAGCCCTCTGGAGGCTTATTGAGAACAGGCCTGAGGCCTCTGCCTGGTCCTCAGGTGCAGCTTGAACAGATGGAACTCGACATTCTTTCTGAGGTCTAACTAAGAGAAGTTGGAGACAGTGCAACAGGACAAGCAAGGTTCCACTGGGAGCCCAGAGTCTCGTTTTTCACCCAATTTCCTACCTGTTTAACCAGCTAACAACTGTCAGATACTATTACACACTAGATTAAGAACATCAGAGTCGTTGTTTTACACACAAACACACACACACACACACACACACACACACACACACAAAATAAACATACACTCAGAGTATTTTTTGTACCACATTTCAGTGACTCCAACTCACTTTGAAAACAAACATCTCTCCACGGAGCACAGTGACTGTATCAAAGTTGCCCTCGCAGATGTTGGGCCCATACTGATCTGGACGGTCAGTGGTGCGTGGTCGGTCTGGATGATTTGGTGGGTTCTTAGGCTCCTTGGGACGGCGGGGGGTCACTGTAGGAAGAGCCTTAGTTGGGGAACTGTTCGGAGGTCCTACAGGAAAACGATGAGAAGATGCAATAAAGCTGATATTATAACTTAATATTAAAGCAGAAGTGCGTTTTGGGCATCTGGTGATAAATGGATAGGAGTATTAGCAATCTAACTTAGGCACTGCATTCTTATGGGAAGCAGCTCTAGAGCTGTGGTAACACAGTGGGAATGAGGAATGCTGTGGAAACAACTCCTCTGTTACTTGCTCAATAAATGTCAATGACCCATTAGACAACTGTGCTTCAAAGTTAAGCCATCCAAACACAAATTAACAAAAAAACTAAATACTGTCAACTTTACACTCAACATCAACACCATAAAAATAAAATAACAAAATCTACCATCCCTAAAACAGCATGAAGAGAAAAAAATTCGAATGACTCTAGACCAGAGTTAATAGCATGAATGACGGTGACTTTATAAAAAAAAAAACACTAGTGTTTCACTCTCACAGCTTTGGATTTGCACAATCTTCTTCAAAGATTCTTTGTGTGGTTAATGGTTCTTGCTTATTAAAGAGGTGCTACTTGGAACTTTCACAGGTACCCCCCAAAGGATAAACCAAATAATCCAGTCTTGTAGATGTTCTTCAAAGCTTGTTTGGGTGGTTAATGGTTCTAGCTTCTTAAATAGGTACTACTTGGAACTTTAACAGGTCCCCCCCAATGGATAAACCAAAGAAGCCAGTCTTGGAGGTATACAACTTTGCCTAGTTTCCCTCTTCCCTTACCCATCTGATCCAGCTTATGAAGGTCTTGTTACATAGATCATGAGCTGGATGAGATGTGTTTGGAGCAGGAAGGTACTTTGAATAGTTCATGGTTCCAACTTTCTAAAGGGGAACTTGCAAAGCTTCCCTCAAGAAGAAGGACAATCCAGAATCCAGTTCTGGAAACTCATTGCCCTGTTGAGATTCAAGCTTTCCTTGTTCCTGATTCCCCAGATTGAATTTATAGAGGGACTGATAACTGCTATCAAGGGCATGGGTGTGGTGTGGTGAAGCAGAGGAATCTCCAGGACAGTGGGCCTCCAGAAGTTGACTTGAGAACCCCTGCCTTCAGGAACTAGATGGAACCTTTTCTATTAATGCATTTGACATAACAAAAGAATTGCATTATCTAGATTACCATAGATCTGCTGGATGCCTCTGAGATCGTCCTCTGGGAGCTGGAAGTCCTCTGTGTCCATCCACTGGTAGAAAGGAGCCATAATAGCCAAAGGATTATTGGAGTGCTCCAGACCTAGAGCATGACCCAGCTCATGCACTGCTACCAGAAACAGATCATTTCCTGCAAAGGAAGATGCAGATGCAGGAAGGGATAAAGACATATAAATTAAGTAACGTTAATGAAATGAAATTTGATGTGTGGTAGAGATTATTTATTAAGGTGATACAAGGACTAATCATGATACAACCACTCTTTATGGATGCAGTACCATGCACTCAGCTAAAAATGTTCTTTACTTAGGGCTATTATTAGGTTATTATTAGGTTATTAGGTTTGAGATACATGATACAGATTAGATTTCAAGTCCACCACAATAACTGCATTGGCAGTTACTCAGAGGAAAGGTCAGGTAAAGCTAGCTCCCCCTAAGGTGGAGGTTACATAAATAAAATAAAACACACCCGAGAGCTTGGGACCAGAAGAATAAGATTTCTGTCTTGTTTAGGACCAAGTGTTTGCCTTTTAGTTAATTTGCTCTAGCCGTGCTGGTGCAAAGTGTTACTCTCACTCAGGATCTTTCTACTTTGTTCTTCTTCTTCTTCTTCTTCTTCTTATTATTATTCTCCTAAAGTTATTTAGGACGCTATTTCTCCCTCAGTTTTCAACCAATTATCACCAAATTTCACATGAAGAATACCTCCCAGACAAATTAAGTCGCTATGACTTTTGGTGCTGATCTGGATCACTGAACCAGAATGATCCATGAAAAATGGGCTTTTTTTCAATCACTTATTTCTCCCTCAGTTTTCAACCAATCACCAAATTTCACAGGAAGAATACTTCTGGGCTGAATTAAGTTGCTATAATTTTTGGTGCTGATCCGGATCACTGAACTGGAATGAGCCATGAAAAACTGGCTTTTATTCAATCACTTATTTTTCCCTCAGTTTTCAACCAATCATCACCAAAAGTCACACGCAGAATACCTCTGGACTAAATTCAGTTGCTATGACTTTTGGTGCTGATCCGGCTCACCGAACCAGGATGATCCATGAAAACTGGGCTTTTTTTCAATCACCTATTTCTCCCTCAGTTTTCAACCAGTCATCACCAAATTTTACATGCAGAATACCTCTGGGCTAAATTCAGTTGCTTTGACTTTTGGTGCTGATCCGGATCACCGAACCGAAATGATCCATGAAAAACAGGCTTTTTTCCTCACTAAATTCAGTTGCTATGACTTTTGGTGCTGATCCGGCTCACCGAACCAGGATGACCCATGAAAAATGGGCTTTTTTTCAATCACTTATTTCTCCCTCAGTTTTCAACCAGTCATCACCAAATTTCACATGCAGAATACCTCTGGGCTAAATTCAGTTGCTTTGACTTTTGGTGCTGATCCGGATCACCGAACCAAAATGATCCATGAAAAACAGTCTTTTTTCCTCACTAAGCATCATTCTCTATCTCTTACCATTCTGGATCTATAGAGTACTGTGACCAGACGTCCCGGTTTGTAAGAGCTAGTGCAAATCACTGTGACATTAGTCACAGTATTTATCTAATTACAGACTGGCGTTAAAAACAGTTAGGCACTCAAACTGCTCTTTGTTTGAGACCTCAGTTGTCTTTGTGACCTAGGGTCAACCGGCACGTTGCTGGAGTGAAGTGAAGAGAGAAGAGTAATGGATTAGAACAGAGCATCCTGAGTTCTTATTCAGGCATGTCAGCATTTGTGTGTGTGTGGGTGGGTGTAAGTGCGTTTATGGACTGCATGTGGGTTTGGTGCAGGACATTTGTAATACACAGATGGTGAAGACTGTGATGATTTATACAAAAGTTTGTAAAGGCAGTGCACTCTCTGATTGCCTTGAATCATATTCTGTCTCCATTTTGCAGCTGTCAAGTTGATTTGTGGATCTAATTCGGAGCAAATGGGTCTCTGTGATTCCTCAGTTGTTATATCAGAAAAAAAAATCTGTGAGTGATTATGTCCTCCATGTTCGTTAGTGTGATCCGAGTATTAAGCGTCTTTATAGGACTTATGAGGTCAGTGAAGAGCTGCTTGTTCAGGGATTTTCAGGGACACCAAGATATTAAAGCTAATGGCTTTTGACAGATAGGAGGAGCACTAAATGGTTGTTCTAATGGCCTCAGGCTGCTAAATCAATGATGTCTTTGACAGGCCGAGGCTATGTCCACCACATGCCACTGAAAGCTCGTTTTGTCTAAGGAACAGGAATGATGATGCATGGTCAAAACAATAGGCCGCACAGCTGTGACAGTAACTAAGATGATTGGCCACAAAGGAAACCCTGTGGGCTCTAAAGCCAATGGAAAATGAATGCTTTAATCACAATGTTAAATATACACCCCTTTTGAAGCTGTGTCCAAGTTTTACTATGGTGTGGTGGTGCTTCCCCATGAATGATAATTATGCTGAGCCAATTCAAATTCTTGCCGATAAGATCTCACTTGCTGGCAGCATGATAGCACCTCTAATTACCAAAAGTTCAGTTCTATTCTGTACTTCCGACACAGTGGGTACAACAAGTATTCAGTAAAGCCCTTAGTGAAGTGCTTTCACAGCAAAAGAGTTTCTCTGTCTGCCTTTATCTTGCCATGTGACTCCAAACGAAGAAGGAAAGAGGTGGAAAAAAGACAGAGAAGTCTTTGTGATGTAATCCTAATGATCACTCAGGCACAAAACTTTTTGGACAAAAATCAAATCTCAACTATACAGTAATATTGTCCTCTTATTGCCCTTTACTTGAAATTAACATTTCTGCTGAAAATAGTTTTCAGTGAACACGGCACACATATAAGAGATTTTGCCCTCTCTCTCAATGCTAATCTGTTAAAAAATAACCATTTTCCATCATGGATTTATGGAAATCTGGTCATCTGAGCTGAACAAACTAACTGGCTAATGAGTACCCAAGTCTTTAGGCATCAGGATTAAGCGAAAGAGAAAAATCAGCTTAGTCCGACCTTTCTTTCACTCACAGTATGTGGGAGTTGGCAGTGGGAACTGCTGTGATGTCACTCGGTTATTTTCTAATTTTATAGACATCATCATAGTAAAGAGCAAAACTAAACCAGCCTGGAGAATAAAAGAAAACTAAACAAATTCACATGGGTTAAATAACAGGGGGAAATGTGTTTGCGTGGATCAGAAGTCATATGAATGGGCAGAATGATAATCCTGCACATTGTTGTCATGGACTGGGTCACTATACAGATGGTAAAACTGAGGGGATTTTGAAAGGTCACTGGCATATTGTTAACATACATTACGCTGTAGAGGCTTTTTAGATAGTTTATAGATGCAGGTTTTTTTAAGCAGTTCAGAATTCGCTTACACTGGCTCACCTTGCAAATTCTCATTTCCAATTGTCCACGGCTCATCTGAGTCAAAGTGTGTGTCACCGCCCATCCCTGGACCAGGGAAGTAGGCATGTGCCAAGAAGCCACCCTCGCCATCAAACGGGGAGCTGTCACCGTGGAAACCAGAGGCGAAGAAAATCATGATGTCAGGTTCCTTTCGCCGCCCATATTTGACCTCCAAATAGGTAATTTCTTCGAACGTCAGAGGTGTTACCTTCTCCCACACCTTGAAGGCCATACGGATAGCTTCATATGAGTTGTACTCCCCAATCTTAGGAGTATAGTTCTGTATACTGTGAGAGGAACACAATGAGAAATTGTAAGAAAATGAACCCAAGCCTGAGATGTTTCAAGGTATACAGTTTTTCTGGATATATACCTAAAAGTCAAGTGGGTTTTGTCCCACTTGTGGCCAGTAATGGCATAGCGTTTCCTGCGAACATTAGTCTTGATTTGACCCCCAAACTTATCCGGAACCCCACAACGAGGCCTCTGCATGGCTCTGAAAGAAGAAGAATGGAAAAGTTCAACATGGGTTAAAGGGTTCAACATGGATCCTTTAAGGTGCCCTCAAAGAGACAGACCAAAGAACCATCTGGAGTCCTGTGTAGATATAATCTTTTTTCAAAAAATGTTGCAGGCGTTCAAAGTGGCTGGACTTACAAGGGGCTTCATCAGTTGATCTTTTGATGTCGTCATGCTGTACTGTTGAAGTGGTGAAGCCCTACATCTGAGTACTCGCTATGATTTACTACTATTTGACACTATTTCATGGCTGCATCAATCAGCCACGCTAAACCAATTCTAGTTTTAAAGTCTTTGAGCCGTGCAGTAATGCTGTAGTAAATACTTTAGAAAATGGTGAGGAGTAAAATTATGGGAGGCACCACTGACAAGAATGGGACCCTAAACAGCTAAGCCAACAACACAGTTATTACAATAATAAATGTCATAAGAGTCTTACTCTATAGTTGCTGGATCCATCTCTCCTGTGACCTCCAGGCCATAGAATCTCTGCATGTCACTAATGGCATTGGACAGGATTTGAGCTGATCGCATAGTGGACATCTGCCTACTCGCCTGAGGGAGGTATCCATACATCCGGAGCCAGGACTGACAAAAGTCAAACAGAGAGAAACTTAACACCACAATGATCACCCAGATTAAGTGTTATACACTTTTATAACTTGGACAGCAGTAGTAGATGAGTAGATGCGTGAGAGGGCCGCATTACAGTCAAAGTTTACCACACCTGTTACACTGAGATATTTAATACATCTCCAGATTGGATGATAAAGTCATAGCAGAAGTGGCTACAGATTGAGAGAAAGGCACCACCAGCTGGGTAGCTCATATTACAGGCCTCAAGTGAAGGCCAGAATGGAGTTTTCCATACAGCTTTACTAAAATTTAACACAAGACAAAAAGACTTCTATAGAATCTGCATATGAGTTTATTGATCAATGGGGATTGTCCAGCTGAACAATTCATAGTTGATGAACAAGTGAACTGACAGGATACCCAATACATCTAAAGAACACCCCTTACTGGATGGGTCTTCTTGGATCACTGAGATTGGACATTTCATATAGTGCAATGACTTACTGTATGCTCGACTGTAGCCAGATGCATATGTGGGAGTTTGGGTTCCCAATGGCAAAAGAGTCTTGTGATCATAGTAATAGAAAATGATTGTGGAATTAAAGTTTTGATTTGGCTCTGTAGTACAATGTAGGTGGCTTGACCTAATTAGGCAATTAGCGAAATGACATAATTAAACTCCCATGTCATTATTCCTGCCCTGTGGTTATAGTAATTAGGCCTTCCGGCCCAGCCCTGACTCCATACAGCAGTGTCTGGACACATCAGAACGACCAATAACTGTACAAACAACTGACAACTACTTACAGAGTTTATGTTATACATCTCTGTCTTTCATTACTTCCACTTAAACAGACATCTTCATGACAGTATTCTGTACACACCAGACAATAAATCAGGATAAATTTAAAACCACAAAGACTTATTTTTCAAACTAAGGGAAAAAATATACAAAAAGGCATTTCCTTGTCTACTGAATCACTGGACTGTTCCTTCAAACCATTTTAGAAGGCTCTCTTGGGCATGAATTCTTTTTCATTTCTATATGGTGGATCTTTTTTTTCCCCAAAATACAAAATGTCCAAAATATATGTTCAGTCTTTTTTTGTTGCAATATTTTCTCAAAACAAGGCCTACCAATAGAACTGTCTCACTGGAAACAGTGATGGACTCGGAACAAATTGGCCACCAAAATGCAGTGTCTAAACCCAATCAGAGGGGCCACCGGGGCAGCAACAAAGGTGCATTGCTTCAAACTCTGTTTGTGATTTTTATGGCCTCCATCCTACCTCTACATGAGCTGGCCTTAATTATCACAAGGTTAATGGACATGTCTCGTTGGACTCGGGAGGTTTTTGGGGTCACCGCCTTTATAATGACCCCTCTTTTCCTGCACTGGGAACAGGGCTTCTGCATGGTTATCTAGCCTGAACTTGCCTTCATTCACCACGGCTCCAGAAGAGACAGGCCTTTGTACCGCCTCTGTGTGTTGTAGACAGCTGAATAGATGGCCCTGTTTCTGGGCACAGCTAGGAGGGAAACCCCCCATAGCTGCCATCTACAGCATGGAGTTGTCCCGTCTTCTCCCCCTTCCCCACTCAAAATCCAACACAGAGCAGGACAGACTGGCCGCCTGACTGTTTAACCGTCTACATTTGTGTTGCTTTGCATTCAGATTGTTTAGTCTTAATTGTATTCTAAGTGCTTTATTTATTTAATTCACAAGACTTCAAAATACACATGGAATTTGAAGCACCTTCACTTGTCCTGTCATTAAACTCTTAAAACAGTTTTACGCTGTGCAATTTCAGTAGTCTATTAAGATAATTACTTGTCATATAGTATGAAATGATCCCAGTAAAGTTTTCTATAATTCTATAATGGACTGGGGGATAACATCTGTTCTCCATGTCACATTATATGATAAAGATCCTCTAATGAGAGATCTGCAATGAAAGAAAATTACAAGGTTTTGCTGACCTCATCAATCAATACAATCTTGGATCACAATGACACTGAATTGAATGCGTGAATGTGTGAGCACAACACATTATGGGTTCTTGGACCATCAGTCTCAACGGATGACCTCTTGATTTTTTTTTCAATGACCAATTTTTGTCTCCAAAAAAAACGTGTCAAATATAATCTGCATGTACAATATTTTCAAGATGGATCAGTCTTTTTTTTGCATAAATCAGATCAACATTTATGCTTAACAGCAGTGTTGTTTTCGATGACGATGACGAAATGATTTCGTTAATGCACCTTTTTCATGACTAAAATGAGACAGTGACGAGCTAAACATAACTCTTTCATCACGATATGACGAGACGTATCTGTTGCTTTCATTGACGAGACAAGACAAGACGAAAATGTTAGTGGGTTGGCTATAGGACTATCAAAATGCATGACGTTTCCTCCAACGGCGCATGCAACCTGTCTGCCAAATGCTGAAAATATTAGCAATGCACCTGCATCCGGTCCTTGTTTGGCCACGCCCACCAGGCACAGTGCACACCGGGGCAGCCACACAGTTCATGGACCATGGCGGCGGCAACGCCAGCACAAGGGCTTGGTGGGCGAAAAAGATGCGATGATTTATGGACATACTTTACACATAATCCAGCAGAAAATAAAACGGAATGCCTTGTAGTGGGAGACAGAGGT
>JANZLB010000007.1:12908247-12918355 GCA_026167865.1 Notarius quadriscutis
GGGTCACACCAGATACTGAAAGCAAAGGTTCACATACTTTTGCCACTCACAGATACGTAATATTGGATCATTTTCCTTAATAAATAAATGACCAAGTATAATATTTTTGTCTCATTTGTTTAACTTGTTTGTCTTTATCTACTTTTAGGACTTGTGTGAAAATCTGATGACATTTTAGGTCATATTTATGCAGAAACGTATACAATTCTAAATAGTTCACAAACTTTCAAGCACCACTGTACAGTTTTGCTATGATGGCTGAGGACTACAATTGCTATGATAACTTTAGGACTGCAGTCAGTTGTAATGAACAGATTTGCACTCAAGCCTCCATCAATGAACAGTTTATAGCTTAAAAAAATAGACTTCACGCTAAAACCATAATGATTTTCCTGGTTACACAGTTATACTCTGTGACTATATAGGACACAGTTATAAAAGCAGGTTATATATAATCATGCTATCTGTTATCACCCAAATGAGGATGGGTTCCCTTTTGAGTCTGGTTCCTCTCACAGTTTCTTCCTCATGTTGTCTGAGGGGGTTTTTCCTTGTCACTAGCTGTCGCCACAGTCTTGCTCATCAGGGATAAATTAATTTATTAGAGATAAAATTAGCTGATGTTTAAAGTCTTTAATCTTCTGTAAAGCTGCTTTGCGACAATGTCTGTTGTTAAAAGCGCTACACAAATAAACTTGACTTGATTTGACTTGACTGGTTTTTACATACATTTCTTTTATATACACTGGCCTGAATAAACTGTCATACAACCCCAACAGCTGCTAAAATAATCTGGAAAAATGTAATAAAATATTATAAGATGGCTGTCAATTAAACACAACAGCGCCGTTATTTGGCAAAGACATCCCTGTTTTGAAACACAGACTGCTTGCCAAATAGTCACATTAGACAGAAGATAGGAAGCTTGCCAAATAGTTCTACAGGACGACATCTGGTTCTGGAGTTTCTGCTAATTGCTATTTGTTGTTATAAATTTTGAAACAAAAATGATTTATTTTCCCAGCATCCCTGTTTTTAGTGTTTCTGGTGTTTTAATAAACTCAGTCAAAAGAAAAAAATAATCTCTTTATGTCCAAATGTTTCCATTTCCAAAGAAAGTGTCCTTTAATGCGAAGTATTTCCATGCAAATGACATGACATGATAGCAACTTTGCTGAATAGCTCATTTATTTTTCACATTAGGCCACATGCCTACTGTGGTTATCTTTGTGACCTGCTTTAAACTGCTTTATATTATTGTGCTATAGGAAAGCCTTTGATAATGTCAGGCTATATTTGTTACAGGATCAGATTGAATTTCTTCTTGTTTTCTATGTTATCTAAGCCAAAATTTCTTGCTGGGGTTTTTTATTGGCCTGACATCAATCCTGGGTATTGGATCTGTGTCATGTCTAGTTTTAACACTGGCTCAATAAATTAAAACAGTGATCAATAGACAGAGAACATTTTTGTAGACCTCAATTAACTTTCCTGGTGGTACAGTGGTGAAGCTTTTGCCTCATGATCAGGAGATTGTATTCAAATCCTGTTCATGCTGAAGGAGTTTTTTTTTCTTCTTCTTCTTCTTCTTTTTAAATCTCGGGGAAAAAAATCTCTTTTTGTTTCATTATATTTCTCTGAAAGTATCTTAGGAGTAATGAAGTTGATACCTGAATGAAACTCAAGTGAGAATCTCCATTAAGTCTGCAAAATCAAACCAAAGAAATATTCCTCTAAGACCATAAGACTGTAGGTCAGAGATAAAAACACATTCATATAGTCTGTCCAGGAGTTCAGTTCAAAGAGCAGTGATAAGAGCCAGAGACCCCAGCTGCAAATGTGAATGAGGTCTGCACAAAAAAAATCTTTACTTTTGAGTATGGAGGAGTGCAAATAGCTGGAGTATCATTGCCAAGGTCGCAGAGTCTTGCTATTTAATCATGAGATTAGACATCATCTGGCCCAAGGCCTGATGTCAGACTCTCCTCTTCTACTCTCAGGTCTCCGGGGACATTGGAATGGAGAGATAGAATGGATCCTGGCGCCAGTCAACGGTTGATGTGGGCCAATATCATAAAAAATACATATACAGCATTTTACAATGGCTCATCAGGCTGGCAGAGGCAAACCATTCCATCAGTACAGCTGGTCATTATGGGATGCTCCATAAAGGCAATAGAGGAGTATTTCTCATTTCAGTAGTTTTTTTGTTTTTTTTTATTCTAAAAAAAATGTCATTACACTCAACCTAGATTTGTCTTGGGCTACTTGTTTGCTTTTTTGGTTTGAGTTTTCAAAAACCTAGTCAGTTTTTGATCGCCCTTTGACCTTATGATTTCCTAATATCTTTAAGATGCTGGAAACAGAACTTGTGAATCAGCAGTGCATGAAAGGTAAAGCAATAGCACTGGTCATAACTTATTCATCCTAGCCAATGGCTGTCCTTGCTGCAAAATACCCTAACTTTCATTTCCAAGTCCCCTAATTGCTGCAATGTTTCTGTGAAGAAGAAAAAAAATCTCTTAGCCTTGCCAGCAAGGGTGGAGGATCCAGCCTTTTCTAATTGTCCTTTGATGATCATGATCTAGGACATCCCCCATTCCCGTATGCTAACCTTCATAATTCTGAAAGACACCACAGAAACCACTGTCAGGCCATCCCCAAAAAGGCAACTCCCGCCCATATGTTTGCACCTCAGGCAATGATGCAGTCATCTTTATTCATCATTTATGCACCACTTCACATGCTCAGGCCTTTCCTGCTCCTCTCTGGGACTGCCAGCTATCAGTGGAAGTGACAAAGTGGCCCCCTGAAACAAAGAGAAAGTGATGAGCAATCATTTGCGGGTAGAGTCAAGGCAATCACCTTGTAATTATATAATGAACTTGACAAGACCACCTCTAGGGCAGCGTTCACTCTGGACCAGGCCTCATTTTTCTTCTCAACCTCTCCATGACTAATGTGGAGATTTATGGGCAAAATGTGCCCTGATCACTTCAACACATGTGAAGATCATGACTAATGAAGTGAAATTCCAAAAAGGATGTTCCCCTGCTCAGTAGGTCAGATTAACAAGGCTGGTTTGCATGAACATTTTTTTAAATAATCTCCATTGCACGTAGAGGGTTATACACAAAGCTGGAAAATGTATTCCAAAAGTTAAGTCAATATTTATATGGGGCATGTTATGTGTATTCAGAGATGGGTTAAACAGCTACTTAACCTTTTTATTATTTTTTTCTGTCTTGTTTCTTTTGGGTTTATTTTTTGCCAGGATTTTCTTGAGAAGATGATTTTTTTTAATATAGGTGTGTTTTTCAATAGTTTTTTACACCTTTAACTCTTTACCCCTTAAAGTAGTTGCTACAGCCACCATTGTATATGTATATACTGTTCACCCTTACAACATATTTACAAGAAAAAAAGTCTAAAGACAAGGTTTTGACAAGGTTTTAGACAAAGCGTCATATGTCGTCATTAAGGGATATACATGGGGCGTCATATGTCATCATTAAGGGGTAAAGAGTTAAAGCAGCTACGCTACCTTATTTTCAAGCAAAATGTCATTCAATCTCTTTAAGTTTGCTGCTAATATGGATGACTAATGCTATGTAACTTGCTAATGAATGAATCAGAAGTAAAATATTGTGTAAGTTTGAGCTAATTTGAGCTAATTTATGGAACTGGAATTGATGCTAGTCAAACCTGACATTAGCAAAGAAAAAAAAAAACAGGCTACCAGCCAGTTAACATTAACAAATTAGCTAACCTCAACATAAGGTGATATTAGATAGAGTTCATGCTGTCCAGTGAAGCAAAGGGGACACCTCATTTTATCTGAGGTAGGGCATTCATCGTCATGTTCAACACTATGTCTGGTGGCTTATGCATACTCAAATATAAACAGCTAGCTATAGCACTAGCGACATCATGTAGCATGAGAATATCTAATTTAGTCTGAAGATTTTCAATTGTTTTACTGACCGACTTAATTGTATTTTGTAAATATAAACAAAGTTAGAATTTGATTCCTGCAACCATTCAAAAAAAAAAGTTGGGACAGAGGCAAAATAAGACTGAAAAGTTTATAGGCTGTAACACTATTTTGGAAGATTCCACAATAAGCAGGTTAATTGGTAACATGACTGAGTATAAAAGTAACACCAAAGGCTCAGTCTTTGTAAGCAAAATGGGTCATGGCTCACCCCTTCATGCAAAAATTCATAAGATAATTGTTAGTCAATTCAAAAAGAACATTTCTCAATGCAAGATTGCAGACAATTTAGGTGTTTCAAAATCTACAGTACATAATATTGCAACATCTCAATGTGTAAAGGGCAAGGTCGGAAACCACTGTTGAATGTGCATGACCTTCAAGCCCTCAGGCAGCACTGCCCAAAAAACTGTTATGCTAATGTGACAAATATAGCCACATGGGCTCGGGAGTACTTCGGAAAACCATTGTCAACACGGTCTGCTGCATTCAGAAATGAAACCTGAAACTGTATTATGCAAGGAGGAAGCCATTCACCAATTATATGTAGAAACGCCACCGATTTCACTGGTCCCGAACTCATCTCAGATGGACAGTGGAAACATGTGCTGTGGTCAGATGAGTCTGCATTTCAGCTTGTTTTAGGGAAAACTGGATGTCAAGTTCTCAGTGCCAAAGATGAACACAACCATCCAGTTTGTTATCAGAGAAAGATGCAAAAGCCAGCATCTGTGATGGTATGGGGGGCATTAGTGCCCATGCCATGGATGAGTTGCATGTGTGTAAAGGTACCATTGACATGAAGGTGTATATTGGGATTTTAGAGAAACATATGTTGCCATCCAGGTGACGTCTTTTCCTGGGAAGTCCATGCTTATTTCAGCAGGACAATGCCAGGCCTCATTCTACACAGGCTATAACAGTGTGTCTT
The DNA here is from genome assembly GCA_026167865.1 of Notarius quadriscutis. Taxonomy (NCBI): domain Eukaryota; kingdom Metazoa; phylum Chordata; class Actinopteri; order Siluriformes; family Ariidae; genus Notarius; species Notarius quadriscutis. Next base: position 12,913,173 of record JANZLB010000007.1, read on the forward strand.
CGTAGACACAGAGTTTATGTGCTTGACTGGCCTGCTGCCAGACCAGATCTGTCTCCTATTGAGAATGTATGGTGCATCATGAAGAGGAGAATCAGACAACAGTGACCAAGGACTGTTGAGCAGCTGAAATCTTGCATCAAGCAAGAATGGACAAAAATTCCAATTGCAAAACTGCAACAATTAATATTCTCAGATCCCATATGATAAAAACTGTTATTAAACGAAAGGTGATGTAATACAATGGTAATAATGCCTCTGTTCCAGCTTTTTTGAGCGTGTTGCAGGCATCAAATTCTTCATTTATATTTATGAAATACAATTTAGTTGGTCAGTAAAACTCTTGAAAATCTTTTCTTTGTACTTTTGTCAGTTAAATAAAGGTTCACATGAATTAACAAATTACAGATTTTCGTTTTTGATTACATTTTGGAAAATATCCCAACTTTCCTTGAAATGGGGTTTGTAGTCATTATGAGTGGCCTAATTAAGGCTTGGTATTAACAATGCTCTTTTTAGAAGACTAAACAAAAACCACAAAGCTTACATGTCCTACATTAGCTTGACTCTTCAAAATAACATTATAGACCACCAAATAGGTCAAAGCCACCACTGTGCCAATGCATACAGGTCTTTGTGATATAACAAGAAAATCTCGTAAATAGGTCACAGGCGCGATGATGCATACCACACATCTAGACTAGAGCAAGTATTGTTGATGTCAGACAGACCAATAAAGCAAGAAAGGAGATAAGCTCTGATCTGGAAATCTTCTGTCGCAAAGCAAACAGCTTCCATGAGGTGAGTAATGTGAGAACTGCACATGAATATTTGCCACAAAGAACGCTGATTTGTTCAGTTGTCTCTAACAGACTTTTTGTATAGTGGTTGTTTCTGGCTTTGAGATGGCCACCAAGATTGGCGCTATGAAGCTAGCTTTTAGTGCAATGATGTCTACGTTCCTACAGCGTCATAAAGAATATAGATGTCTGACTTCAAATGTTTCAGAGGAAATGTGTTAGCTTTGAACCTCCACACTGTCGTGTAACGGGGGAGAGCTAGCTGATGACTGAAATAGTGAGAAAGAAGTGCATGTGATTTTGACCAACATACAAATTAGAACCTGAAAATACTGAGGTAACGTACTGAAGTCTTATGTGATTAATAATTGGATGATTTACCCATCCTTAACCTTCTGAGATCGCCAAGAACACCTGTGATCATTTTTTATGACAATGTTACACAAACACGATACCATTCTCAGCGATACTGCCATCAACAGTGTGATTTTTTTGTACGGTGTTGATAAACCATGTAGAAACAGAAATATAACCGTTTTAAATTTTGTAAGTCATGGTACATAGACAAAGCATACATATTCTGCCTTGATCAACAGCGTCATCTTCTGGAAGGGGGATCGGTGGGCATGTCTTTGAGCCCATATATGGATGTGTCTGAGAAATTTTATGATAGTAGAAATTGTATGATTTTCATTTTGCCTATTTTTTTATTTTATTTTATTTGGGTATCTGCAGAGCCTACCAACCCACAAACTCTGAAATTAGCCAACCCAGCCAGGTTTTTTTCTGTTCTGCCTATTTCAGAAAACATGAGTTCAGATTCAGCTTGTCTTTCTTTGTCCCAAGGAGAGATCATTGGAATAATCCCACCCCATCATCTGAGTATCTCCACTCACGGATTGAGAACTGCCTTTGTGAATGAATATTCATGAAGAAAGCACAACCTGATTAGCTGGTGGAAGAGGGGAGAGGGGTGAACTTATGAGTGGCTCATTGTCACTTAAGGGAACAGACGTTCTTTAAGCCGACTGTTTTGAACAGGGCTGTTTAGATGAATAATAATAATAATAATAATAATAATAATAATAATGTCTAGTTCCTATCTAGAGTGTTTATACTGTTTATATTGTTTATGAGTGTTTAGTCTATGTCTAGTTCTTATCTAGAGTGTGTTTATATTGTTTGTTTTTTCAATTATTCTATTTTATTTATTGCATTGCCTGTTTGCACCGTGGGTCAGAGAGGACTGAAATTTCATCTGTGCTGTATGTCGAGCATGTATAGCATATTTGACAAAGTTGACTTGACTTATCAGCTCATGTACGATTCAATTTTGTGGAATAACTGTTAAATAACACAATATATTAGCAACAAAAATTAAATATTACTATCCAGCTAATTTAACAAGCTAGTTTACAAATCTTAATAATCTACCCAATTTAATTAGCTATCCTCCCCCCACTTAAACTTTATTCAACATACATATTTAAATTTGGTGGCTAATTTTAAGGGCTGATATTTCATTTTATGTAGGAGGCAAATGACACACTTCATTCTGTGTGAATGGGAAACTTCAACAAAAAGGCAATACAATAAAAGAGAAAAAACACAAAAAAGGTAAAGGCTCTGCTGTTTTAGATATTATAATGAAGATTTTGAAGGTGAAAATGAAAATTTAAGGAGGAAAAAACATTTTCTTTTCTTTTGGAAATTTAGTAAGAGTATAAGCATTCAAGTTTAATAATATTTCAGTTTGGTATAAATGTTCCAAAATGGTACTTAAGTACAGTAACAAAAATACTGAAAACACAAGTAATTTCTAGCGCTGGTAATGACTCAATGATTGCAGCAATCATCTTTGCTCAGCCCATCTTTGCTCCTCAAAGCCTTTTCCGGATACTAATTGTGTACCAAGTCATGGTTATGATCACCCATTGACATCACCTGTTTCAAATGATATATTTAATTGTTTTGTCTCATTACTAGCCCTAAATTGCCTCATCCCAACTTTTTCTGGAATGTGTTTCAGACCTGATACACAGAAATGGATGTTAATAAGTGAAATGAAGTTGACCAGACAAAATAAAATATCTTGGGTTCATACTGTCTGCAATGAAATACAAGTCAAAGTAAATTTAGAAATCACTGCTTTCTTTTTTTTTATCTGCATTTTCCATACCGTCCCCAACTTTTTTTGGTTAGGGGTTGTATACACTGATTTACAATGACTGACAGGTGAAGTGAATAACATTTGATTATCTCATTACAATAGCACCGCTCAAGGGGTAGTATGCAAAGGCAGCAAGTGAACAGTCAGTTCTCAAAATTGATGTGTTAGAATCAGGAAAAAATGGGCAAGGGAAAAGATCTGAATGACTTTAACAAGGGCCAGATTGTGATGACTAGACAACTAGGTCAGAGCATCTCCAAAACCTTACTGTGGGGTGTTCCTGGTATGTAGTGATTAGTACCTACCAAAAGTAGTCCAAGGAAGGACAGCCAGTGAACTGGTGACATAGTCATGGATGCCCAAGGCTCACTGATGTGCAGGGGAGGTGAAGGCTAGCCTGTCCCACAAAAGACAGGACAAAGGACACCGATTACTCAGAACCACTGAGGCAGCTGGGTTAGGAGTGCCTGCTGGCTTGTGTGTTAGGGCTGTTGGCCTGTCCTTGCCACAATACCCCTTGTCAGCTCTGAGTCAGCTGCCATTGGAGACTGAGCCCAGAGTGCATGACATCAGGAGAGACCATCTGCATTTCTGCTCTGGGACCCTGCTCAATGTTGAACCTGGAACGAGAAGTGCTGGAGAGACAGAAACCAGCATGTAATTTGTGTCTTTATGGCCTCATCCAGGGGTGAGGGCCTCATCTGAAGTTTTTCCTGTGCCTGAGCTGGGACTACTGGAGGTGGTCCAAGGTGTCTGGGGGTCTCTTGCCTCTAGTCTTGACACCTTTCTTTTCTTTCTCCTCTCCCCAAGTCTAATGTGGCCAGAGTGCACTCCAGGGCAGTGATCATGTCCTGAGACATCATGGCTGCCTTCATCCCTACTGCTCTCCTCTCATCACCAGGGAGTACTCTCAGGAACCTGTCAAGGGTCACTCTTGACAAAACACTGTTTTGACAAAAGACTCCAAAACACTGGTGCTGACATGGCACAGTTTCTTCAGTGTTGAGATGGAGCAGAATGGGTGGTGTCCATTCAGCACCACTGAGGCAGTCGAGTGAGGAGCATCTGCTGGCTTGTGTGTGAGGGCTTTTGGCCTGCTATCACCACAATAGACAGATACTTTATTGATCCCAAAGGAAATTTAGTCATACAGTAATTTGGTATGACACACACATAATAAAAATTAAGCAAGAGGCACAATAAAAATTAGCCTGTATAGTGTAACTGCACTATTCATATAAACATAGTAAACTGAGACTTTTAATTACAAGGTACCATACATATGGAGATGCAGTCAATAAATTATTTAATAGTGCAAAATAACAGAAAATCATTTTGCACTGGTAAATTATTTATATACTGCATCAACAATCTCCATATGGCATAAGTTATGGCTGATTAGCATAAGTATAAAAATAAGTATACAAAATAAGCAATTAAGAGAATAAAATTAAAAATGTATTTACCTCAATGTATTTATATCAATGTATTTAGTTAGGTAACTAAAAATCAAGTATTTCAAATAATTTACTCTAAATACCTCACATTCTTGACTCCGCTACTTATTAGTTTCACTTTTATTGAATAATTGATTTTTAATTAATTAATTAATTAATTAATTAGCTAGCTAGCTAGCTGGAGATGAAGAGGTAAGGTACATTTGGACTGGTGATGAAAAGTTCAATGAAAATGAATAAATAATAAGATAAAGATCTTTGAAAGAGAAGATAAGGGACTGCAAACTTGTAGAATGAAAGCAATCTGAATTAATATTACAGCATTGTCAGAGTGACTCCTATCCACTCAGGAACATCACAGAAACCTAACTGACTCAACTCATATCCATCTTAGGAAAATTGCTTGAATGTACTGCATTCATTTCAACAATTTCTCATGTAGGATTGTACCGTTTTGTAGCTATTATGTTAAAACTAATCAGATATTCTTATTTGGTCCTGATTAGATGACAGTTGGGATGAAACAGGTTCTTTCATCAACCTGGAGAATTTTAATAGCAGCAATACCATAACATGCTCATATGATCATATGACCCCCTTCGCTATACTTCTGGTAAGCACTGAATTATTATCAGAAATCAAGTGAGTAAACTAGGTATACTGTAGTTTTGCTAATAAATACGAATTGTCTGTCTGTTTGAGCAAGTGTGTGTGTGTGTGTGTGTGTGTGTGTGTGTGTGTGTGTGTGTGTGTTATTAG
>JANZLB010000007.1:14028126-14039057 GCA_026167865.1 Notarius quadriscutis
CACTGGGGAAACACAAACACACGTTAATTTACGTCAGGTGTAGTGAATCTGCCACTTACCTTCCCCGACTCCGCCCTTCTGTCACAGACCGATGCTTGACCACGCCCCCGCTGCCACAATATTCTATCCACATTCACTGGATATGAGCAATCGCACGCTCTGATTGGCTACTCTACGACTAGGATATCAGATCATATACCATGAGTAGAGAAAAACAGAAATGGTGGTGCGCATCAAGTCAGATATATCACTTTGTTATCAAGTATTTAAAAGAAACAGAAATAGCTAAATAAAAAGAATATAGGTTCCCCCGCCCCAATAGCTCCTGTTCCACACTCCAGCCCAGTCGGTGGCGGTAATGCATCTTTAAGTTAGTTTGCCAACCACCAAAAAACAAAGAAAAGAATATGTGGGCCATGTTACTGAACCAACCGAGGACAAAATAAAAACTCTACTCAAAAGCAAAACCCCAAAAAATAAACAAAAAGCAACAAAATATGGAATAAAAGTATTTGGTGGTAAGAACATATTTTTTTTATTTTTCAAGAATTATTATGATAGCATTTTTCACAAATTGTTACTGTCATTTCACCAGTTTGTTTACACTCTAAGCAGAACTTATTTTGTTAAACGTTTTGTATAAACTTTCCATTTATCAAATTTGAAAAAAAAAAGTTCTGTTTCTCAATATCCAGTGACTATAGATTATCAGTGAGAGTACTGAGAACAACAACAACAACAACAACAACAACGCTGAGCAAATTACAGACATGGCCGCTCAAGACTACAATGCCCATGAGCCACAGCTCCCCGTCACCGCAGTATTGAACTCAGCTGAGGATCATTAACAATCAGCAACCATGCTACTTAAACCTCTCTCTCACAAACACTCAGTGCGAAGTATTGTTCTGTGTTCTCCAGTGCATACCGAGCCTATCGATCTATCTTCCTGCCTATTGTTGTTTTGATTCTCGCTATCCTTTCTCGTTTATGTTTCTTGTCTTTCCTAAGTTGTCCTGTTCGCCGATCGACCGATCCTCACCTGCCTTATACCACGACTCTAGTCTCACGATTTGGCTTCATTACTGGTTGCTCTCCGCTTTCCCCTGCAATTACATCTGTAAGTGCCTGCATCCTGACAGGATACTTCGCCTACAACGGATGTAGCCGAGGAGGCGAAGCAAACTGCACTGAACGCTCAGGGACGTTTGTTGGGAAAACATCAACAGATGTGCTCCCACTCCCATTCACATTCAGGTGGGAGCACTTCATTCAGAGCACATCTCCCTCTATGTGACAACCACTGTACATCACGACATCATTCTTGGGTATTCTTGGTTGCAACTTCATGACCCACTGATCTCATGGCAGAATAAGGAAATTCTTCAATGGTCTCCCACAGCTTTCAAAACTGTCTTTCAGGTCCACAAGTTTGTATTGCATCAATGTTGGTGGAGAGTCCTCAACCAGACTCCATGAAACATGTCCCCAAGTGTTGCCTGGATCTACAGGAGGTCTTCAGCAAGGGGAAAGCTTGTGGGCTACTGCCCCACCAACCGTACGACTGTGCCAGAGAACTTCTACCAGGTATGTCACCCCCATGGGGCCAAATCTACCCTCTTTCCCAGAAGGAGCACGCCACCATGGAGGAATACATCCAAGAAGCCCTCAACCAGGGCTATATTTGTGCATCCAAGTCCCCTGCCTCCGCAGGCTTCTTCTTTGTGGAGAAATGAGGTGGTGGGCTCCAACCTTGCATAGATTACAGAGATCTCAACCAGGTCACAGTCAAGTACCCCATCCTCTTCCTCTCGTTCTGTCTGCCCTAGAGCAACTTCGTTCAGCCAGAATATTCTCCAAGCTTGACCTGCACAGCGCCTAAAACTTAATTAAAATTAGGAAGGGCGACAAATGGAAGGCTGCTTTTAGCACGACCACCAGCCATTTTGAGTACCGGGTAATGCCTTATGGCCTTGTTTCAGTGCCCAGTGTATTTCAGTGCCTTATCAGCGACGTACTAAGGGACATGCTAGGAAAGTATGTGATTGTATATATTGATGATATTCTGATCTACTCCCCTGATGAGAAGAGCCATGTGGAACATGTCAGAGCTGTCCTCCAATGCTTACTAGCAAACCACCTCTACATCAAGGCAGAGAAATGTGAATTTCATTGGAATCAAATTTCCTTTCTGGGATATATATATATATATAAGTTCCGAGGGAGTCAGCATGGACTCCTCCAAGGTTACTGCAGTCACATCTTGGCCAGTTCCCACATCCATAAAGGAGTTTCAACAATTCCTGGGCTTCACAAACTTCTACCATCACTTCATCAGAGGCTTCAGCATGATCGTGGCTCCTTTAACAGTCCTGCTTAAGAAGGAACCCAAGAAGCTCCAGTGGAACGCATCAGCTGAGGAAACCTTCAATCATCTCAAGAGCAAGTTCACCTTGGCCCCAATTCTGCAACATCCTGACCCAACCAAGCCCTTCACAGTGGAGGTTGATGCATTTGACACAGGAGGAGTCTTATCCCAGCATTTCAGTGAAAGACAAAAACTTCACCCTGTGGCGTTCTCTTCCAAGAAACTCACATCTTCAGAGAGAAACTATGATGTTGGGAATTGCGAACTACTAGCCATCAAGCTTGCTCTTGAAGAGTGGAGACACTGGCTGGAGGGAGCCACTCACCCCTTCGTAATCCTCACAGACCACAAGAACCTGGAGTATCTTAAGAAGACCAAGAGACTAAACCCTTGCCAAGCTAGATGGGCACTCTTCTTCACACATTTTAACTTCACAATCTCGTTTCATCCAGGTTCAAAGAACATGAAGGTAGATGTCCTGTCCTGCACCTTCATCTCATCAAGACCCCGCCACCCACTCAATTCTTCCCTCCAAATGCAATCCATTACATGGGACTTAGATCAAGAGATATGGAAGTCTCAACCCAGAACACTTCCAGTCAGCCTTCCACCTGGCCTTCTCTATGTACCCAAGCATCTCCAAGGGTGACTCATTACTTGGGCACACACATCTTCTGCCACAGGACATCCTGGCAGCCATCGAACTCCTCAGCTGCTGAGAAACAAGTACTGGTGGGAGAACATGCTTATGGAGATCAACCAGTTCATCACATCATGCTCTGAGTGTGCACAAGCAAAGGTTCCACAGACTCCTCCAGCTGGTAAGCTTTGTCTGCTTCCAGTACCTCAAAGACCTTAGTCACAAATAGCCATTGACTACATCACCAATTTACCACTATCCCAGGGCAACACCACCATCATGGTGATAGTCGACAGGTTCTCCAAGGCACTGAAACTCTTTCTGCTTCCAGGCATCCCTACAGCACTCCAGACAGCAGAACTACAGTTTCAACAAGTGTTCAGGTACTATGGTATCCCTGAGGACATAGTCAGCAACAGAGGTCCCCAGTTCATCTCACACTTATGGACTTGCTTCATGGAGCAGCTCGGAGTTTCAGGAAGTCTCACATCTGGCTACTATCCCCAATCCAGTGGCCAAGTGGAATGGGCCAACCAAGAGATCGGATGCTTCCTACAAATTTTCTGCATGAGAAACCAGGGGGACTGGTCACACTTTATCCCATGGGCTGAGTATGCACAGAACTCACTTAAGCACTCCACAACTCAACTAACCCCCTTTCAGTGCATACTCTGGTATCAACCACCATTGTTCCCCTGGGACAACTCACTAGTCCAAGCTGTTGAAGACTGGTTCTCTCACAGCCAAGCTATCTGGGAGGAGGTACATCAGCGTATTGAGACAGTCAACGCCAAGTATGAGGAATATGCTGATAAGCACCGAAGTATCAACCCAGATTTCTCACCAGGTGACAGAATGCGGGTCTCAACTAAGAACCTCAGGGAACCCAACACATGCCGAAAACTACAAGCACAATACATCGGTCCATTCAAGATACTTCGACGCATAAACGAGGTTTCATACAGGTTAGAATTCCCCTCCCCCACAGCCGGATCTCCCCAACATTTCATGTCTCCTGTTTAAAGCCTGCTATTCCAGGTCCACTGGCCGAGAACTATCCAGTCCTTGAGCACCCACCACTAAGCCTCAAAGGTGAGCCCATCTACCAGGTCAACAGATTACTCGACTCCAGATGCAGAGGAGGTCAGGTTGAGTATTTGGTAGACTGGGAGGGCTATGGGCCTGAGCAACAAAGCTGGGTGGGAGCCAAGGACATCCTGGATCCTCTGTTAAAGCAGGAATTCCATGCTCAACACCCTGACATGCCTGCGCCTAGGGGGAGAGGGTATCCAAGGAAGATTGTAGCTCCCAGAGGGAGCTCCTCAGGGGGGTCCCATCAGTGAGAGCATTGAGAACAGTAATGCTGAGCAAACTACAAATATGGCCACTCAAGACTACAATGCCCATGAGCCACAGCGCCCCCTGCCACCGGAGTACTGAACTCAGCTAAGGATCATTAACAATCAGCAACCACGCTACTTAAAGTTGGCTTCGTTACTGTTTGCTCTCCGCTCTCCCCTGCAATTACATCTGTAAGTGCCTGCATCCTGACAGGGATAGAATAAAACAGTTATTCCACTCAATCTCGTCGTACATGACTTATAGCCAACTCGATGCTATGCGCCTCATCGGCTATCAGCTCGTATACGACTCTTGGAATAACTGTTAAATATACAGTGTTAATTTGTTAACAAGCCACTTGTGGTGGAAGTACTTTTTTGTGGTGGAAGGAATTACTTTTTTTTTTAATTGATACAGTATTTGAAACAATTTTAGAACTAATTATACTTTTCTGTCATATGAAAGTGACAGAACACTTCAGGTCATGTGTTATCATGAACAACACACTCCTTCTCATATTCTCTTGCTTAATTAGTTCATTAGTAGTGTAGTCATATTAGTTCTAGTTTGGCGCATAGGAACTAAAAGTAACTGACTGCTTCTGTAGTGTATATCAGAAAGCACAGCTTAAGCAGATAATCCTAATTGTCTAGAAATCATGTTTGTGTGACGTATGACAGAATAAGGGTGCCATCATGGTCCTTGTCATTGTTATCTTCTCTGTATCACCTTTATGCCTCTCCCACACTACCCTCAGAGGATTCTGGGGCAAACGAGGGGCCTTTGGGAAAATATGGAGAGAAAGGAATAAAGGAAAGCAAGAGTGTCAAAGTGAACGAGAGTGACAACAAGACAAAAGGTATCAGTTCACTTTCTCATTCAATAAATAAACAGCAATACAGAGAAAAACATACTTCAAGTTGGCTTTTGCTACTAAGCATCTTGTATGGCATTACAGTGTCGGTGAGTAAGTATGTTTTTCCTTCTTTTATTAATGCCCTGTGAGCTTACCATTACTAGTGCTTATTTTAACAACACTTTAACAGTTAATTCTTCAGCTGTCATAATGTTTATCTCTTTCAAATAAAGTGGCAGTAAAGTCAGGGCTGTTTCACATGGTATGCAGCATTCAAAGGGGTGTAGTATGTGCGCAATACAATAAACAAACACCAAACATAACATGTTTGCATTGATGCCAAAAAATTTCCTGACGAGGCATGTAAATTTTTCACATCACAGCAAAAAGGTTCCAGGGTCAAACCTGCTGGCTGACTGGGGCCTTTCTGTGTGGAGTTTGCCTGTTCTCCCCATGCCTGCATGGGTTTCCTCAGGGTGCTCCAGTTTCCACCTACAGTCCAAATACATGCAGATTAGGTCAGCTGGCTACTCGAAATTGCCCACAGGTGTGAATGTGAGTGTGATGGTTGTTCATCTCGGTGTTAGTCCTACTATAGATCATTGACCTGTCCAGGGTGAACCCCAAAGTCAGCTGGGATTGGCTCCAGCTCCTCATGACCCTGACAGATAAACGGTATTAATAATGGATGGATAAAAGAAGAAGAACAATAACTTTATTAATCACACGTACACTTGTGAAATTCCTCTCTGCATTTAACCCATCTGAAGCAGTGAACACACACGTGAGCAATGAGCACACACACACATACCCAGAGCAGTGGGCAGCCATGCTAACAACACCCAGGGAGCAGTTGGGGGTTAGGTGCTTCACTCAAGGGCACCTCAGTCGAAGGCCACCCCATGTTAACCTTACCGAATGTCCTTGAACTGTGGGGGAAACCGGAGCACCCAGAGGAAACCCACGCAGACACGGGGAGAACATGCAAACTCCCCACAGAAAGGCCCCCGTTGGCCACTGAGCTCAAACCCAGAATCTTCTTACTGTGAGGCAACAATGCTAACCACTACACTACCATGTAATTTTCTGGGGAAAAACATTTAAGGATATTTTTCAAAGTGGCCAGATGGGGAGAGTTGGGAAAGTTCAGGTTACAGGTATTTTCATGTGGTTTACAAATAAACAATTGTTTAAAAATGTTTGTTAAAAATGTGGGCATGTACCTGCATGAGGATTAAGCTTAGTTAAGATTTTAGTTGAGCATTCTATAATTTGCTGCACTTCTTTCTATGTTTTCCCCTCTCCAATCAACTTTTTAATCAAAGTAAGTTGTTTCTCCTAACAGTGTTTGGAACAGCTCATTTTACTTAGTAATTCAGAAGGAAATATATTTTATAACTGCGATGATCTAGCGACTTGTCCAGGGTGAACCCCGCCTCTCGCCCATAATCAGCTGGGATAGGCTTCAGCTTGCCTGCGACCCTGTAGAACAGGATAAGCAGCTACAGATAATGGATGGATTTGAAATATTTGCTTCCCTTCTTCCTTAATAAAGGACAATTAATGACACCTGTTTTTTCCCCAGAATGTATGAATTCTCTAATTAAACTCCACACTGCTATTATTTTGAACATGCCACTTTCACTGAATGAGTCAATTACTTCGAACAAGCAGTGTGTATGTCATGACTACATCTACAAGTAAATTATTTGCTATGCAGAAATATCACTACTATTAAATAACAGTGGTTCATCAGGTTACTGATGTTGTACTGCTATTTAAAAAAAAAACCCACAACTATATCTCTAATGGGCAATACGGTGGTGTAGTGGTTAGCACTGTCGCCTCACAGCAAGAAGGTCCTGGGTTTGAACCCAGCAGCTGGTGAGGGCCTTTCTGTGTGGAGTTTGCATGTTCTCCACGTGTCCGTGTGGGTTTCCTCCGGGTGGTCTGGTTTCCCCCACAGTCCAAAGACATACAGGTTAGGTTAACTGGTGGCTCTAAATTGACCGTAGGTGTGAATGAGAATGTGAATGGTTGTTTGTCTCTGTGTCAGCCCTGCGATAACCTGGCGACTTGTCCAGGGTGTACCCCACCTCTTGCCCATAGTCGCTGGGATAGGCTCCAGCTTACCTGGGACCCTGTATAACAGGATAAGAGGCTACAGATAATGGATGGATAGACAGGATTAGATACTTCAAGTATAACGATTGAAGAATCAGAAACAGAACTAACATAGATGATACTTTATAACTACAACAGTGTAGGATGTTGTTGGCTAATATTCATTTGTAAATGAGGGAGTATTTCATTTGGAAGATTAAACAGAATTAGGCTATTGTTCACTAAATAACTGCTAGTTGACAAATACTAACTATGAATTAGCAGCATCAGATAGCTGCAGAAGTCGTGAGGTCATCTTCAGTTAGTGATATAGTACTTGAGACCAGTCTTGTCTCAAGATCACTTTTTGAAGGTCTTGGTTTCATCTCAGAATCGACCACATTTTTACTTGGTCTTGACTCGTTCTCGGATTTAGAGGACATGGGATTTTATTTCAAGACCGATCAAGCTCACAACTGTGGAGGATTTCACTAAATTGCCTATGCATTGTGTAATTTATTTGTTAACATCGTTACTCTAATTGGATTTCAATTTCTTGCTTCAAACATGACCAATAACGTGACACATTACTAATTTGAAATCTTTTTCCTGTTAACAGTTGTCACCCCTCCCTGCCCTCCTTTGCACACACTGGTCTGGACTTGGTCTTGACTTTGTCTTGCCGTGCCTTGGTCTTGGTTTTGACTTGATCTCAACCCCTCAAAGTCTTGGTCTTGTCTCGGTCTTGATACACTTTGGTCTTGATCATGACTTGGTCTTGGTTTAGGTGGTCTTGACTACAACACTCTTCTCAGTAACTGATATATCCTTGCTACAGTCATGGTAGATCAAGAGCCTATAGGTTGTATTCAGTCATGTGAATTTTGCTTGTGAGTTTACTTCCAGTGAATGAAGTGGTGGTCAGGCAAACCGATTTGGCAGCCGTTGTGTAAAGATCTAGTGAAACCATCTCCGACTATTTTTGCAGTTTAGAGGTCAATGCACGGTCAAGATATCTTCAGAAAGTTGCTCTTTGTGATGGGATAGATCCTTACATGTTAACAAAGAAGGCTTTTTCCTACATGTTGGAAAAATTATCCATCTGTTGAGTTCCCTGACATCTCAAACTACCTGGTACTGCAGACATCGTTCTACATGAACAAACAGATGAAAACTTGGAAGAGCATGGAGGAATACAACTTTTTAAATATGTGGCTGGGTTAAAGATCTGGAGATCAAGACACTACAAGATAAATTGTGTATTGTTTATGCCCAGGTAAGGAGGCATTTTTGATTTTTTTGTATGTGTCTTTACGATGTTTGCAAGGATGCTACAAGTTTTAGTATCAGGGTAAACAAACCACAGTCGTTCGATTCTCAATCCTCCCTGCTCTTCTCTTCCAGCTAAATCATTCACAACGATCCACAGAAACCCCTTTAAAGACCTGGATATTATGTGTATTATATACGTGTTAGTTTACAGTATGGTGACCACGAATCAAACGGTAAACAAAAACACATCTGAGGACTTAGTCTCCTGAATTTCAAAATATCACGAAATAATGGAAAATGGGGAGAAAAGTGATTTGTGAATCCAAACAAAATAAATCAGAGGAATTTACAAACCTTTCATGAAATGATAACTGCAAACTCGAGTGTTCTTTGACTTGGCTCTCCTCCATCACAGCAAAAGGTTCAAGAACCACCTTTCTTGTTGTCTTTTGTTAAAATCCTTTGCTCTTTCACCCTTTATCACTTCACGGGGAACCCGGAAGAAACTTTTATCAGTTTCATGGTTTGTTCGATTCAAGAAACCCAAAACAATGCAAGTGTAGGGCATTTTAACGACTAGCAAGGCACTGCAGCAATAGTAACGCTTTGTAAACAGTGAGCTCAGCTGACCACCACTTCATGTCTTGCATATCTAATGAAGCGGATGTGACATCGGATGCAACCCAACTATTCCAGGAGAATTATTTCACCACAGAATTAACCACGGAATGACTCAGAAAATGTTAGCCATGTTAGTTCTCCATTTTCCTCCCACCTCCCAAAAATATGGTACCAGGTAGAATGGCTACATTAACTCGGCCATAAGTGTGAATGTGTTCCAGGATGTATTCTTGCCTCTCATTCAGTGTTCAGGATAGGCTCTGGATCCACCATCGTCTGGCAAAATGAATGAATGGGAAAAATGAGATCTGTAATTTAGCGTCAGGAGTTAATCTCATTTCAAATGGTGTCTGCTGGAGCACAAATACAAACCAACAAAACAAAGTGTATGTTTGTACTGCAAGTACAAAAATTGGAAATGTAGTTTGTACACACATCCATGGAACCTCTTTCCAACATCATCATGCTAAAAACCTACCAAGAAAAACACAGACCTTTTCGGAGGTTATTAGGAGAAATAACCCTTATCAGAAGTGGGACTGTGGTCTTGTATTGCTATGACTAAACTTGTGACTCGAGGACGACGAGAAGCAACGTGGTGATTGATGCAACCTAAAGCCCCAAGCTGACAGTAGACTGATCAGGTAGAGATGGCCTACTGCTGACAGACATCAGAGCCAGTCAGCACAATGGTGCACAATAGCACCTACATCATACCCTAGACCCCTTTGTGTCAACTGACGCTTTTCAAGTCCTTTCCACCAGGAGGGAGAGAGACACAGGCACCAAGCATAGAGAACTGAGCCATTCAGACCAAAGCTTAATGTGTTACCAGACACTTCTCAAGGAGCATTATGACTGAGAGGAACCATGAAGGCGTTCGGTTATTTTCCCTGTGACAGGCAACAGGCGCCAACACCTTTCAAAGCAGCCCACTTGAGCTGCTGTTCAGCTGGAGGCTGATGAGAGATGCTTTTCCATTTCAAATCAGCTTCTCAAAGGAGAACAGGTTTGGTTTATATTACATCCAAAGAATAAAAATGAAGAAGTTGTAAAAACATTTCTGTTGTCCAATGATGGGGTTAAATACTCCAATTTTGTGTTTAGTTTTGATCAGCAACAAAATAACAGATTCATCAGTAAATAACAATGTTGGGCTTTTTTTTTAAAGTATAAAGTGGTTTTAAGAACTATTGTTATTTTCTTCAGGTGTAAGCATAATTTGCAGGTATCGTGCTGATATAGTTCCACCTCACAGCTTCGGGGTCCCCAGTTTGAACCTATACACTGACAGTAACCTGAGTTGACTATAACGTGTTCTCACTGTGTCTGCATGGATTTTCTCCAGTTTCCTCCCACCTCCCAAAACCATCGTAAGTGAATTAGATGCTCCAAATTTCCCCTAGGGGGTGGCACAGTGGTGTAGTGGTTAGCACTGTCACCTCACAGCAAGAAGGTTCTGGGTTCGAGCCCAGAAGCTGACGGGGGGCTTTCTGTGTGGCATTTGCATGTTCTTCCCGCGTCTGCATGGGTTTCTTCTGGGTGCTCCGGTTTCCCTCACAGTCCAAAGACATGCAGGTTAGGGAAATTGGTGGCTTTAAATTGACCGTAGGTGTGAATGGTTGTCTGTCTCTATGTGTCAGCTCTGCGATAATCTGACGACTTGTCCAGGGTGTACCCCACCTCTCACCCATAGTCAGCTGGGATAGGCTCCAGCTTGCCTGCAACCC
>JANZLB010000007.1:14178730-14190391 GCA_026167865.1 Notarius quadriscutis
CAGCTGGGATAGGCTCCAGCTTGCCTGCGACCCTGTAGAACAGGATAAAGCGGCTACAGATAATGAGATGAGAAATATTGAGTACTGATAAATTAATAGGGATAAATTAATATTCAGTAATACTTACTGAGCCTGTCATGTCCATCATTGAGTGCTCTCAGAGTTCCTAGAAACGCTGCTCGATGTCGCCATTATGACAGAGCATCATAAGTTGTTTAATGTTGGTCTCCGTGAGACTGAATCTTCTGTCATTTCGAAGACGTTTATGAAGCGTGTGTTTTTTGGATTTCAGGTGGTCCGTACACGTGTCAACCCTGACGAAAATCAATGCTGTGGTCACAAAACTTACGAAATAGAAATTGTCTGGAAATTGCTTCGCACACTCAGAAGCCAAAACTCGACTGATAGCATGCATTCGTTTCTTTTTCGCAGTCGCCATTCTGGTTGCATGGGACGCGGGGAGCGAATCTGTAAATGAGCAGCTCATTGGCTGGCAAGGTGTGCTACAAGCCAATCACAATCACCGACAAAGCTGCCTTAACCGGAAAGGCATGTCTGCTTGGGCGTTAGCAGCAGTTACGCAGAAACCTTCTGCAGCAGTTCCACTTTGGCACGCGAGCAACGTTGAAAAAAAATGAATACAAGCGCAGATATACGAAAAAAACTATTTCCAAAAATTCCGTTTGGCAGTCAAACATCCCTTTTGCTATAAAAATTCCGTAATTTCCATCCGTTTTCCGCGATCGCGGAAAATCACCGACTTCAGCTACTGCTTCAAGCTTTTTTTTTTTTTTTTTTAATCTCGTGCTGATGCACACATCAACCAAAGCCTGGTCAACAAAGGCACCAACCATCTCTGCCACTATTGCCGTTTGTAAGATCTCGACACATTTAGACGATCAAGGTATATACACAACAGGATCTGATAAAACCATTTTTGTGTCAACAGTTAATGGGTGGGGAAACTGATAAAAAGTCCAACCATACGTTGAGCTTTGATACTTTACTGTGTCCCACCTCGTTTGTATAAAATGAAGAAAGCTTCACATTCAGACATCATTTTTCATTCGCACCACTGCCTTAGCCTGCTTAGTTATAGTCATCGTCCAGCATTGGTTGAGCCAGTCATCACCATCGCGCGAGATGAATGAAGGTCATTACAGAGTCCAATACTGGAGATAAATTTTAACCCACAACTCCTCTTTCTTCTGGATTTCATCTCTCTCCTCCAAGTGTTTCATTACCATCATTTGAATTCTCCTTTCTATTATCACTAACGTGGCTTGGCACTTCTGAACCTCACCACCTCTCTCTCTCTCTCTCTCTCTCTCTCTCTCACACAAACACACGCGCAGAGTGATGTGGTGAAGCAGCAGAGTCGCACAACTGCTGCCTGTTCGGCCAAATGACAGAGGATGGGACGCAGCGTGTACAGACGGCCCTCCGTCATGATTTCCTCAGGGGCTCGGATTCCCAGATGCCAGCAGAGACTGACGGGCAAAAACCAGCCAACAGAACACGCCTAACGACGAGAACACACGCGCGTCCAGATGTGTCCAGCTGCAGGATGTGCTGAATAAAGGAGAATGTTTGTGTCTGGATACAGACTTAAAACTGATCAGAACCTCAAGTCCCCACACACACACACACACACACACACACACACACACACACACACACACACACGCGCAATAAACGAATAAATATGGAGAACACATACAGATTCAAACCAAGAGAAATATTTCAGACAAATTGGGAAAAGTGAGGAATTTCCCACAACAACTTGTCATCCTTGAGTATGTGCTTGTGGAACAAAATGTAAAGTCACGACTTCACACAAAGAAAATGGCTTCGTTCCCCTTAGCTTGTCGAGTTTGCAACATGGGCTTTGTTACCTCAGCTTGAGTTAGCGGCATAGGCTTCGCTACTTCAGCTTGTTTAGTTCGCAGCATAGGCTTCGTTACCTCAGGTTGTTTAGTTAGCCACGTAGCCTTTGTTACTTCAGCTTGTTTAGTTAGCGACATAGGCTTCGTTACTTCAGCTTGTTTAGTTAGCGACATAGGCTTCGTTACCTCAGGTTGTTTAGTTAGCGACATAGGCTTCGTTACTTCAGCTTGTTTAGTTAGCGGCATAGGCTTCGTTACTTCAGCTTGTTTAGTTAGCGACATAGGCTTCGTTACCTCAGGTTGTTTAGTTAGCCACGTAGCCTTTGTTACTTCAGCTTGTTTAGTTAGCGGCATAGGCTTTGTTACTTCAGCTTGTTTAGTTAGCGACATAGGCTTCGTTACCTCAGGTTGTTTAATTAGCGACATAGGCTTCGTTACCTCAGGTTGTTTAATTAGCGACATAGGCTTCGTTACCTCAGGTTGTTTAGTTCGCCACGTAACCTTCGTTACTTCAGCTTGTTTAGTCAGTGACATCAGCTTCGTTACCTCAGGTTGTTTAGTTAGCGACATAGCCTTCGTTACCTCAGCTTGTTTAATTGGCTACAAAGGCTTCATTCCCCTCAGCTTGTCGAGTTAGCAACATAGGCTTTGTTCCCCTCAGCTTGTTTAATTGGCTGCAAATGCTTTGTAACCTCAGCTTGAGTTCGCGACATAGGCTTCTTTACCTCAGGTTGTTTAGTTAGCCACATAGCCTTCATTACTTCAGCTTGTTTAGTTAGCAACATAGGCTTTGTTACCTCAGGGTGTTTAGTTAGTGACACTGCCTTTGTTACTTCAGCTTGTTTGGTTTGCAACATCGCCCTAGTTATTTCAGGTTATTTAGTTAGCGATGTAGTCTTCGTTGGTTCATCATGTTCAGTTCAAATCAGTCACCTGAGCTTTAATGTCAAATCCTAAAGCCAGAATCACACTGGGCTGCAACAGCTTGCGACAAATTGCAAACGTCATTCGCGAGAGAGTTTCAAAAGTGTCTTGAAACATTTGCGGGGCTTCTCAATTTCCTCGCATGAGTTGCAAAGTGTCACTCCATCGCTGAAATTTTGAATATGTTCAAAAAATTCGTGCGACAGAATTTTTCTCAAAATAGCCGCAAATGTGTCTCTGGTGTCGCAAAGCCATCACGAACCCTTCTCAAGTCAGTTTCCATGAGGCTTCCTCTACTTCCTTGCCTACCGAGGGAAAGCCGGGCTGCGACTAGTTGGAGACACAACAATTGCGGTAAAATATGCGAACATCAATTCAGTGTGATTCCAAGCGAAAATTGTTGCTAATATTTGCAAATTTTATCGCAATTGTTGTGTCTCTAACTAGTCGCGGGCTGTCACAGCCCAGTGAGATACTACCCTTACTAAGTCATTCATGGCTATAAATAAGACTCATGAATTTGAAGTCTTCATTATTTTAACTTAATGAGGAGAATAAGCTCATGATTTCCTGTCTAATTGTCTTTAAACATTGTTTTCATCATCAACTTTCTTCTTTTTTTAACAAGCATTCTTGTCATTTCATAAATCAGACCAGATATGGTAAATCAAATGAAAAAAAAATCTAAGAAAGCCAGTGAAACTTTCACCTTTCTGATAAGCAGGCTTCTTCAGCAAAATAATTTTCATAAATGTACCGGTATGTGGGGGAACCTATGGCCTAATGGTTAGAGAAGCAGCTTTGGGACTGAAAGGTTGCTGGTTTGATTCCCTAGACCAGCAGGAATAGCTGAAGTGCCCTTAAGCAAGGTAATTAACCCCCAACTGCTTGCAGGCTGTGAGTATGTTGCTCTGGATAACAGCATCTACTAAATGCCTGTAATGTATATGAATCTATAAGGATCTGCTATAGAAGCTGCTCTGCATAGTTCAGTTTTGTTTTGTTTTTTTTGGGGGGGGGCGTTCATTGAATGCTCTGCTACAGTATGATTTTTTATTAAGTTCAGTGTACTACAATACTTCCCTGGATCTCCATCCAGAGCAGGGTCGGCCAGTTGACCCATACATTAAAGACGCTATGTAAAACCATTCAACATATGGTTTCCCTTTTAGAAAGGTTATAAATAGAGCTGTTTTAGGAAGCTACACCTCTTAGACATCCAACATACCAATGAGGGCTTCTTTGGTTTAAGATTGCCTAGTTTATAGTAGGGTTGGCAACATGTTAATAACGTCTCATAGATAGATAGATAGATAGATAGATAGATAGATAGATAGATAGATAGATAGTACATTTCAATACCATTAATGCATTTACCATGTATAGTGCAGGTAAATGGACTTGTGATAGTAAAATGGGTCCCCAGTCTGCTCCTGAGCTTGGGTTACTCTTTGTATGGAGTTTTGCAGGTTATCCTTGTGTCCAGGTTCTCAAGTTTCCTCCTAGCTCCATGAAAATGTGTACACTGTGTCCTGCAATAGAAAGGTGCCCCATCCAGGGTGTATTTCTGCCTTGTGCCCAGTGCTCTCTGGATCCACCAGGACTCTTACCAGGCTTTTACTGAAACTGGATGAGTGACCCCTAACTAAGATGGTTGCTTGCTTGCAGCAACTTGCTGTGGTTAAATAATGGAAAGAACAGCTGGATTTTTAAATTCAGGGCACTGGGCTCCTGGACGTAACCTCGATTACCTCAAGGTTACAGTGTTAATAAATGTCAAAAATTGTGTTGACATGCTCTGATTATAATGTAAAGAGTAGAGAGACATTGTGCTGTAGTGTATGCAGTGGTACAGAGGAAAGCAGATGGACATAAGAAAATTTGCTGAGCGTATGTATAAGGATCATGACTGCAACCATGACAGAATAGTCATTTGAATACATGTCCTGCTGAAACACTTTGAACAAGATGTTCAACAGTATTGTACAACCAAAGCCTAAACACTTGTGAGCACTTAAACACAGTTCACCAAATTTTTCAAAATATGATTGTGATTAAAACGTAGTTAATGACACAAAAATATTTCGATTAATGACAATTAATTATTTAGCATATCTAGTTTATGAATGAATCCTATGTCAATCTAAAATAAAATAAATTACCTTTCACTGAATACATGCCTAATTACAAGACATTAAAAAAAATGCAGTTTACCGGGTTGGTTGAGGCTGTAGTCCTGGTTGGTGATAAGGAAGAGAAATTCCTCGCAGGTCTTGTGTTCTAACAGGGGGTTCTCATGCATGCAGAGGTCAGTTATGAGGGCTACTGCCTTCTCACACAACATGTCATGCTCGTTCCCGACGGTGCTCATGCTCCTAGATGCATCCTCAGTGTGACAGCATGACGGGCTCCTCTGGAGGGATCGGCACACACGCTCACCGAACTGTACCCTTGTGCCCACTTGAACACTGTGCTGTCTCTCAAGTGTATGTCTCGGAGTGTGTGTGCCAGAACATCTTCAGTACAGAGATGTGTGTGTTAGTGGTTGTATGTGTATAAAGAGTGTGCAGTGTCTGTGTGTGTGTGTGTGTGTGTGTGTGTGTGAGTGAATACAATAAGTGTATGTGTGTAAATGTGTGGGCTTAATGATTCATTTGTGCCCTCGGGTGTCCCAGAAGCAAGGATTGTTGCATCACATTAAAATCTGGAGCTCTGTAATGGGGATGCAACAGATGAGCCCAGCAGTGTGATAAAGTCGTGTGGAGTGCAGTGTGCGCCCCTGTCGTTCTCCGCTTCCTTTGCTATGTAATGAGAAACTCTTCTCTGCTCTCCTTCTCACCAGTGGGCTTGTTTTTCTCAGGTCAACCTACCCCCCAGTGCACACATCTCACTTGGCGCTCATTCCCCAGGGCTCCGCACCCTATAAACGTATGATTTATGTGTGTGTGTGTGTGTGTGTGTGTGTGTGAGTGAGTGAGAGAGAGAGAAAGAAAGAAACATATAATATAACTGCTATTATCCGAAGATTATTTGTCACTAAGCAGCTGTGACTTAGTTTTTGTATGGTTCAAGTGGTTGTTGTTAAATGGCAGACTAATAGAAAATGCACATCTGTTTGCAAAAATTTTGTGTCTCATTTATTGTGTACATGATTTAAAAGTGTAATCCAGATTATTTCTCATGAAGAATTTCTAAAAGATTTCCCGACATGTTGAGAAAATTACAGAAAACTCATTAACTTCAATGTACCTCAAGGACCAGTTGTTAGAAAAGACAGAAATCATGCACAAAGTTCATAGCATGAGGAAGAGAACAGGGAGATTACATTAAACCAAGATAATCAATATGATCAGAAATCAGAAGGGGTTAGAACCAGGGCATACAATGGGAAATAACAAACAGTGAACACAGGAGACTACGGCTTGGGAACACAAGATAACTGTCTTGCGTTTTGAAATGAGACAAAGAAACAGTCGGATAGAAACAGACAAATGAATCAAAGTGAAACACAGAACAGCTGAACACACTGGGTAATAAACCAATGATAAGGCGGGGTGGAGACAGGACTGAAAACAAAACAAAGGCACAGAGCCCTGATATATACAAAAGCACATGATGTGAACTCAAAGCCAAGCAAGTCAGTGCAGCATTTGGGCATCTCTTTAGACATGAGACTAATGGCTTTTCACCTCATGCAGTCTCAGTAGCAGATGAAGCAGGGCTTCTGATTTAAACCACATTATAACATGAGCTTTACATTATTATTTTTTTCATGGCAGGGCCATTAACAATGCTCACTCTTTTGTTCATGGTTCATGACATGGTCACCATGTCAATGATATATGACATGATATATCAAAGATATCTTATACTTAGCATTCAAGTTCATCCTAGAATTTGTCAAGTAAGCAATAAATCATGATAGGATGTGCTTTTATTGGAAAAAAAAAATGCTTGTGGTCAAATGACATGAAATCCTGACAAAGTATGTGTGTCTGTGTGTGTCCTGAGACTTTACAGTGAAATTGGGAATTGTGATCATACACACTACAATACTCCAGGATTTCTTCAACCTAATATCTGCCCATGTATAACATAGGTATCATTGCCTGAGACAAGAATCTCCACATACTGAGAAATGAACAGAAAATCCATTTACATAAAATTCACTTGTAATGGAGCACTTACTGGAGCAGTCAAATGTTTAAAGCAGGTGACTCTGGAACATGAATTTAACAGTAACACCATCTTAGGATGAGGCAAATGGGAGAGAAAGTCTTATTAAAACTGTTCTTGTGTAGATTTATTCAACTTTCCAAGACAGAACAAATATAGTATGGAAAGTCACGTCAAATTCAAGGACAACTGTTGGTGGATGGGTGGGTGCCATGAGCGTGAGTGAGCGGTGAGGCCAGCAGCAGAAGCACATGGCCGGAGGCACACTTGGCATCTGTAGGCTGTCACTTCAGCAGCTTCAGGATGCTTCTTTCTGAGGCGAGCTTGAATGATTTTATGACACCTGATGGGATAACCCGTCAGCTGCGGCTAGCTGACCAGGTTTAAGGAGGAGCAACCAAGGTTTAAGGTACCTTTTCCAACCCCTTCCCCGGACTGGGGAGAGCAGAGCAGTGGCCACTCTAAATAGAGCTGCTCCGACATCTAGAAAGCTGACGAAAGGTTACATTGCTCCAATTGGTGTAACAAGATGACCATCTATTCCAGACTGCCGACGTGCAGGATTGTAATTACGACTGCCAGTACTATCCTATACCTGTTGCTTCGCCACTTTCCCATCGCCGTTGGACTTGACACCAAACTTCATCCAACTTCTCCAGTGCATTGATTTGTTTAAGGTGGTGTAGCTGTTGCACAGCAGCTACCACACTCTCTCCTCTTCATCACCTGAATCCAGTGGCAAGGGTTGCAGGATGACTGGAGGTGAGTCAGACGCAGCCAGAGCTTCGTTGGTTCACCCGGCCGCAAGGCTTGGTTATCCAGGGTGCACCTGTCAGCATGGCTGACGGAGGTGGAGCTGGCTTTAGGGTGTGAGAGGCTATCAGACTTGATTGGACTTGTAAAATGCCTATCAAGCCTGCTGGGAAAGTAACCACAAATTGCGCGTCATCACCCCACTTACACCCCTCTATCTATCTATCTATCTATCTATCTATCTATCTATCTATCTATCTATCTATCTATCTATTCATTTATTATACCAACACAAAGGCTGTACAATACTTCCTTTCTGTTTTGGACAGTCACTGAAACAGGATTATTTTCTCATGTTATTTGCCATTTTCACTTCATTCTCACAGTCATAGCTTAACAGTATTTATTGGTCACATAATTCACTGTCATTTTAGACACATATGATTCACTCTTGATGCTTTTTCTTTTTAAGACCACGCAGTGTTTATCAAATGGGGTAACCTTTAATGTAACCTTTAATGTGGTTTAACATCAGCCAAACGCACGAGATGTGAGTGGTAAGATGGCGGCCAGATGGCTCCACTTGTCTCTACAGCAGGTAATAGGCTATGAGCTCTGGATTTTATATAGAGCTCAGTGGCTCAACCCAGAAAAACACACCATCCAGTCTTTCTTCTTCTTCTTCTTCTTCTTCTTATTTGGTTTAAAAAGCAGATTGCAGTTGTTTGGTTACTGCAATAAACAACAAAGACTAAAATGTGTCCAAAAGTACCAGTCAAAAGTTTGGACATGCCTTCTAATTCAGTGCTTTTCTTTATTTTTATTAATTAAAAGACACTTAATGTCTTAAAGTAATGATGGATGTTGTTTCTCTTTACTTAGTTGAGCGGTTCTTGACATAATATGGATTGATACAGTTATGGAATAGGGCTATTGACTGTATGTTTATTATTTACTATTTACTGTTTGATGAAATTACACTAAGCTTTGATGAGACACACCTGTTACAGTAACTGAAAAGCATCCCAGGTGACTACCTCATAAAGCTGGTTAAGATAATGCCAATAGTGTGCAAAGCGTCATCGAGAAAAACACTGGCTATTTTGAAGAATCTATAATATCAAACATTTTTTGAACACTTTTTTGTTTACCACATAATTCCATGTATGTTCCATATGTTATTTCATAGTTTTGATGTCTTCACTATTGTTCTACAAATATAGAAAATAGTCACAATACAGATAAACCTATGAATGAGAAAGGGTGTACTAACTTTTGACTGGTACTGTGTTTATGAGACAAAGAGAGAGAGAGGATATTACATGGTTGTGTGAAGATATGAAGTTTATCTTTTAGTGGTGAATGTATGTTTCATGAGTGAGTGAACAAGTGAAATAATTTTCAACACGAGAAGATAAATTTCATATCTTCATGCCACCGTGTAATGTTCTTTATATTATATAGACACAGCTACAAGAAAAAAAAAAGACTCAAGTCAATCAAAAGAAGTTTAATTTTGAACCAGTTCACCATTTGGACAATGCATGAAAATGTCCAGTCAGTGGGAAAACACTGGGAGTGACATCATTGGAGTGAAATATCAGGAATTATTATACATACAGGACACTTTTTCGATGGAATAAAAACGTGTTCTATTCCCTTCTAGCGGGTTTCATTCATTTGGTTTGATAGCATGCAATATTGTTCGCATATCACTTATCCTACATGCATTGCATCACTCTACCCAATGGAAAATGAGCATTGAATATGGTTTATGATATTGCATGGTTGTCAAGACAGCATGACGTCACATGTCTGAGACGTAAAACTTCTGCATGAGCGAGCGACTGTGACAATTTGTAAACAAACATGGCCACCAGGTTTGCTTTGTTAAATACGGAAGATTTTGCGAGAATTTTGAAAGAGAAAGATGTGTTGAATATCCGAAAGGAATGTGTACGTATAATAATAAAAATATTGGCTGACTTTTTTCATAGTATATCGGATATATTCCATTTAGCTAGCATTAGATTGAATTCGTCTTCAACTTGCTAACTGAATGGAATATATCTGATATACTACGGAAAAAGCCAGCCAATATTATTTCAATAAGTCACTCAGATCCACGATGTATTTTATATGAAAAATGCGGATTTTTCAACACGAGAAGATAAACTTTGTATCTTCAAGCCAACATATGATTTTCTTTTTATTATATAGATACATTCACAAACATTTAAAAATGATATAAAGAGCAGCAAACAGTAATAAATGAAAGAAAGTCAATATTTGATGTGACGACCCTTTGCTTAAAAAATAGTAGTCTCAGGTACAATGAGTGCAGTTTTATAAGGAAATGAGCTGTAGGTTTTACTGAGCGTCTTACAGAACCAACCGCAGTTCTTCTGGACACTTTGTCACACTTGCTTCTTAATTTTGCACCAAAACCCAGTAGCCTTCGTTATGTTTTTTGTCTGGAAAGTGTCTCTTTTTGTGCCAGAAAACGAACGTTTGGAACTCTAAAATGTTTTTGTACTAACTCGATCATATAGAAATCATAAAATAAAAATCTAGAACAAAGTTTGTACTAAAAAATAGAGTGCCTAAGACTTTTGCACAGTACTGGATATGACCTGTACTATGTATCTTTCATTTGGAAACTGTTCTTTTTGAAGGGTACATACTAAACTATCCTTGAGGATACGATCCCGTGATGAGGAAAGGTACCTTAAGCTATTTAAAATAAAGATGAAATACAAATTAATGTTCATATCAAACATCAGAATGGGATAAATGTGATGTCAGTGACTTTAACCGTGGTGTGGTTGTCGGTAAAAGATGGACTGGTTTGAGTATTTCAGAACCTGCTGATCTCCTGGGATTTTCACACACAACAGTCTTTAGAGTTTATACAGAATGTGCAACACATATCCACTGAACGGCAGAAAGTGTGGTTGGAAATGCACTGCTGATGAGAGTATCAGAGGAGAATGGCCGGACTGGATTGAGGAAGGTTATTACAGTAACAACTACGGTAACAAACACTCTTTACAAACCATTTTCAGTGAATCTGTGCCCACTCTAGCCTCAGATTCCTGTTCTTGGCTGACAGGAGTGGAACCCCATGTGATGTTCTGCTGTTGGACCGATCCACCTCCAGGTTTGACGTGTTGTGCGTTCTGAGATGCTTTTCTGCTCAGTGCAGTTGTAAAGAGTGATTATACAACATATTATAAGGAGTAACATTTTATAGAAGGAGTCTCCGGTTTGTAACAGTTAGAGGTAAAGCTGTTCCTTCAGCCATGGAGAGTCTTCAGGACAGAGGAAGTTGAGCTTTCAAGTTTCTCAGTAATATTACAACCTGTGTTTTTTTTTTCTTTTCTTATTAATTTCAAAAAAGAGAAGCTGGTAAGGGAACGCCCATTTATAGCTGCTATAATGTGAGAAAAAAATACCACTTCACATATTGCATAGATTCCAATCTTAATCTGGTTCATCTGTTTTTTTACTCTTTCACTTGGTAGATCAGTAACTGTTTGGAGTGCACATGCCTCGCTTTAGTCCCCTTATTCACTTATTTTTGCCATTTTTTTATTGATCTGTTCCCCCACAAAGCCAGTTAAGACTGTAAGCAGGGAAACCACAACACCACACTACACTAGAGTCGGTAGGCAGGAAATAAATTTAATAACTAGCTCAAAGTGAAACACAATTAGGGTGCAGTGATGTATAGAAATAGAATGGTAGATGTTACTATATGGACATGTATTTCTGCATATGATAAATCTTTACATAACAGTAACAATTGTTATTTTTAATTGATTTACAGTGACATCTTATCTCAGCATCTCTAGCCGCTTTATCCTGTTCTACAGGGTCGCAGGCAAGCTGGAGCCTATCCCAGCTGACTACGGGCGAAAGG